>CATKHJ010122737.1:0-10516 GCA_949750685.1 Vernicia montana | reverse complement strand
GAATAGTAGGTACAAGAGAGTCTTCTCTAGATTTAAATCTAGAGGTAATACAATATTAAAATGAGATAAATCCAAAATAATAACACTCACAGTGTTTCCCAAAAATATCCCAAGTATTTTTCTTATTATTTTGTCACTCCTATTTTTAGAAATTATTTCCTAAAACTAATAAAAACTCTCTTGAATTTTTTTTTCTTCACTCTTCAGAGAAATTGTTCTCTGAATTGTGATTTTAACTTGAAGAATGGAGGCCTTTTATAGGCCTCCAAACCGTGTGTGCGAGCTGTCTAAAATGGACAGCTTACACCAATCTTCATATTGGTGCCAACAAAATTAATTATTGGCACCGATTTAGACTTTTCTTTTCTTTTTTTTTTTAATTTTCAAATGTGGGTCCCTCCATTGAGAGGGACACCACATTACAAACAACCATTGTTCTTCAACCATCAAACAAATATTGTTCTTCAACCATCCAATAAACATTGTTCTCAACCAATCAACAAATATAATATTACAATCCAACAAAGGAAATTATTCTTTAGCAGTGGAAGACATCAATGAATTCTTTTGTGAACAAACCATCTTTAATTCATTTGTGCACAAATTTCCAGCAAAAATCATTATCATCACTAATGATATCTGCCTTGCATCTTTATCTAGAGTTTGAAAAAAGGAAGAATATATAGAAGAATCAGTTGGGAAGTTCATTACAACTTAGTCTTTATTTTACTTAGGAGCACAATTTATATTGTGCATGCATTATTAAATCACCCTAATAGGGATACTTAAATGTAATTATAACAACACAACTAAAAATATGATAATATGAATTACAGACAACAGTGGAATACCAAAACCTCCCAAAATTCTACTCATACATTATACAATATTTGCAAAATTCTATCAAACATTAAATTATGTGATTCAACAATAAAATTATGAGATAAAAAAAAATTTAAGGCCAAATAAAAGTTATAATCAACCTCATTAACTCAAAAGTGAACAAAAGGAGTCGAATAATCTTTGTGAATACCAACCGAAAAATTATATTATTTAAATAATAAAAAATAAATAGCAAAAAATTCAACAAAGTTAGATACAAATTGCAATTTGGAATTTAATTAATAACCTAGAAACCCTAAAAAACCTGCATAAACCCTAAAAGCAACTTAATCAATTCCAAACCCAATTTATAGACAGAAATCCTAAAATAAAAAATCCTAAAGCCACATAATCAATTTTAATCACAATTTATAGATAGAAACCCTAAAATTAATAAATTAAAATCTAAACCCTAACTCCACATAATCAATTTCAATCACAATCAAAAAATCAAACCCTAAAATTACTTTGCATGCACAGTTAAGTTCATAGTATGTGATCTTAATATACTAACCTCTAAATATACTGCCTGATTCACTTGAAATGAATATCTTTAGGCATAAAAGTAACCCTCTTGGCATGAATAGTATACAAATTTGTATCCTCAAAAAGACCAACAAGGTAAGATTTTGCAGCCTCTTAAAAAGCTGCAACAACACTGTTTTGGAATCTCATATCTGTTTTGAAATCCTGAGCAATTTCTCTCACCACCCTTTGGAATGAAAGCTTATGGATCAAGAGCTCAATACTCTTCTGGTATTTCCTAATCTTTCTCAAGGCCACCGTTCTAGGTCTGAAGTGGTGTGGTTTCTTCACTCCTCCAGTCAACGATGTAGTGGATGGATCAATGAACAAAGAATCAGTGAAAGTGGGAGGAGTGAGTGAATACCTGAGAGATTATGTGTGAGAGGGTCCGATGGTCTATAAGGATCTGATGGTGAGTGAGTTGAGAGTGAATCAATGATGAATCGAGAGAGAGAGAGAGAGAGAGAGAGAGAGAGAGCTAGTGAGTTGTCCAAGTGATAAGAGAGATGAGAGAATGAGTGGAATCGGTGAATAGAGAGAGAGGAATTAGATATGTGATAAGAGAGATGGATTGTAATATCCTGGACTCCATCAGTCCTTAGTATGAACAGTAATGACATTAGAAGTCAAATTGAATGATTGTCAAGATGACGAGATTAATAGGAACTCAAACGGGACCCGGTGAAATGCAAATAAAATTTTTGCATTTAAATTAATTCTATTTCTATGATACTATGGTATATATGAATTCATAACAATGTTATGCATATGATCAATAAAATAAATTCAATGAACTGCATCAATATCGATTACAACAAGATACAGAGTAAAAGAAGGGTAAAACGATCATCTCACAAAAACTGTCAAAAAAGCGAGCTAAGTGTAAATGAATATATATAAGGTAAGTGGAAGGCCAACCATGTTATAACATGGCCAACCATATTATGTTGTAGGAAAGGAAATTAATTTGTTTAGTTAAGTAATTTTAAGGAAAAGAAGAAGGATGGACATTGAAGTGGGTCCTACATTCACAAAGTCAACATTTTATTGTAAATTAGAATTTCTTAAATAATTAATTAAATTTCTATCAAGAAATTTGGATAGTTATCTATTCATTTATATATATTAGAAATTTAATAATAAACTTAATTAGTATGGCCATTGGATCAAAGTAATTCAATCTCTACCATCTATTTTTAGTGATTAGGCTATAAAGCTAGAAACTTCTAATTTTCCATCTTATTCTCATCACCTAACTAAACACTTGAAGACACTAAACCTCTCTACAAGCACCATCGGCCATACCAATTTCTCCATCAAGAATCCATATTTCTTTAAGGTAATCTCTAAAATTAAGCTTGAATTTCAATTCTAATATGATTAGGAGTGTGTATTGTTGTTGGGTTACAAAGTTCTCTTCTTGTTCTTGTTAAATTCGGCTTATATGGAGATTAATGAAGGAAAATTAATACTTTTTGATATTTATGGATATATTATGAATTGAATTTAAAGGGTTGATGAGTTGATTGCAATTAAATTGATTGATGGAGTTTGATTTGGTGATTGAGCTTGAATCAGGAAATCTAGGTTTTGAATTGAACAGAAAATTAGGATACCCATACTGTGATATTAGAGACTGAATATGAGAGAGGGTAAAACATAAAAGTTGTAGTATTTTATCTTAATTAAATTTTTATAAAAGGGTTTTGTGAAATTATTAAAGGATAATGAGATATATTACTTGAAAGTGAACTGACCCGGATTTGGAGAGGTTCTGAGTAACCTGGACTATTTGAGCTTATTAGGGGTTTTATGATCATAATTTGAACATAGTCAAAACATAAGAGTTATAGCTACATGTCTTAAGTATTCATATGTAAAATTAATTTTAAATATTTACTGTGTACAAAAATAAATTCTATTGGAACTGAAACTGGTTCTGTTTAGAGGTTAAATGGGCAGTCCGAAATGGAGTAACCCAAAAGATGAATTTAGAAACCGAATTAAGGAAAGTGGAAAACATGAAAAATGATAATTGATATGTTTATAACCCCTTTGTAAAAGGAAATGTAAATTGGATATATGTATTGAGATTTATAACCTAGAGAATGTGACAAGGTATGGAAACCCTTGTAAACTAGCACCATTGCTAGACTTAAGGGTATATCTTATGAATTGAACATGATAGAGACAAAATTAGAAGAACATGAAAACTAATTAAATAATTTTTGATATGTGTAGAATAAATCTATAAAATTTCTTAACAAAATATTAAGTGTAGTGTGAGAAATAGAGCTTGCTCTATAATTGACTTTGTACTTGGATTCAATTTGTAAACTGAATTAGAGCTTTTGATTTGGGATTATAGAGATGGAATTGGGTTAAACTCAAAACATAATAAGTGTTACTAATGTCTCTAGTACCTTCCAGTAAAAGGAAATTACAATTGGAATTATAAATATTGAGTTATACTCAATATAGTGTGACAGGGTCAGTCTGCCCTATAACAGAAACTGAATTGGATTGAAATGGTTACTTAGTTTTCCATGAATTGAATTTTAAGTTCAATTTTGGATATGTTGTAAATGTGTATGCCTAGTTTTAAATACAAAAAGAATCAACTCATTTTGATTAGTAAATCTTGAGAAATGACAGAAACAAGGTGACAAGGTCTAGTGTTATAACTAGACAAATAAAGAAGAATTTAATGCTTTAAAGTTAACAACGGTATATGGAAACACTGGATAAACGATTAATGAGAATAATGAATACTGAATTGAATATGATTATTCAATATGAATTTAAGGTGGAAAAATTATTGAATTGCTATTGAGCAAATAATGGACATTATGAATTAATATATATGCATTTATGCATGCCACTGAATATACTGAATTGCATCGATATTAGATAATAGTGCTAGAGTTAAAATTGGAATAGTCAAATGATAAGGTATTTAATAATCTTTTAATTATATTGTATAAAGGATGTGGTTCAACGTAAAACCAAAATGAGAATAGATGCACCAGAGATTGAGGAGCGTTACTACCGAATATATTGAAAATTACATTAGGAGTTAAGGAAATCAAGGTGAGTACTCTATAAACCTTACATTTCTTAAATAAAATAATTATTTGAGTTGTTCTTGTCAATGAGGCCTTTGGCCTATTTATTATTAATGAAATTCTTTTCAATGAGGCGTTCGGCCTAATTATTGATATTGAATGCCTTCATCGAGGCCTTTAGTCTATTGTCACTATTTGACTGCAAGTGTTAAACTGTACTCCACTTAAACACTGTAAAAGCGTTAACCTTCCATATATCGATCTTTTCTTTAAAATAAATCTTTTCCTAAACTAATAGTACTCATTTGAAAACTCAGCGTACTCTTATTGATAAATTGTTCTCATAGTCATGTTCCTTTAAGGAACCAATTGATCCATGTATAAAATTTCTTTGTTCCTACAATTGATCACTTCTCACTGAATCCTATGGGATTCGTTATTGTAAACTGGCTATCTTTTATTGAATCTTATAAGATTCATCATTGTACACTGTTAGTTTAAAATATTGAAAAGCTTATATACTGGATCCAAAGTGATCACATTGTATTACTAAAAGCAGAAATCCCCGACTGATATGGGTATTACATTAGACTATATGCATACGAGAAAAGCCTGCGAATAGGGTGAGCTATCCACCTCAGCTAGGAGGGGGTGGTCCTAGCCGTGAGACCTGATCAGTCTTACACTATTTACTGTTATGAGTGAGTAATCAATAGCTGCCACTCAACTGTTTACTGATATGAGTGAGCAAGGCATTAGCCTCCACTCCACTGTTTACACTGGGAAGCACACCGCTTCCAAGACTGTGATTTCTGCTAAATATTGTTATTGAATTCCAACTGTTATTGTCCACTACTAATGTATTCCAACTGTCATTGTTCGCTGTTAATGAATCCTGACTGTCATTGTTCACTGTTATTGAAATTCTAATTATTATTGTTCACTGCTATTGAATCCCGACCGTTTTTGATGATTGTTATAAAGTCCTGATTGTTATTGATCATTGTATTAAATCTCGACCGTTACTGATTATTGCCATTAAATTTTGACTGTGTTGATCATCGTATTGAATTTCAATTGTCATTGATTATCATTGTTGAATCCTGATTGTGTCTTCTACTGTGCTATCTTGAAATCCAAATATTGACACTCCACTACTATTGGCCGTTATTATTGAATTTCAACTGTCATTCATCATTGATATTAAATCTTTCTTGTTATTGGACATCGATTGTTGCCCAATATGAACCAAGAAGGGGGTGTTGAATTGGTGGATAATTAAAAAATTAATTGAACAAGAAAGAAAGAAAAAGAAAGAACACAAGGATTTATAGTGGTTCGGATTATAACCAATCCTACATCCACTCCTTAATCTCAATTGGGTATTTCACTATCAATTGAGTTTTACCAAGTTCACTTTCAACTTAGTGTTTAAGCTCACACCATACTTTACAAGTGTTTTTCCAAGTCTCACACTTAAACCTCACAAGTGTTTTCACTAGGCTCACACTTAAATCTCACCAGTGTCTTCACTAGGCTCACACCCAAACCTCACAAGTATTTTCACTAGGCTCACACTCAAACCTAAACAATAGAGAAAGATTTGTGAAGAATGAAACTAATCTCACTCTTACAAATAGCTAGTATAAAAAATAGAAGAATATAATCTAGCTTAAAATAAATTTGAGCACACAAAGATGTTCTTGATGTATGAAAACTTCCTTTAACTTCACCTTGAGTCTTTAGATATATATAGGTCTTCATTTTATACTCAAACATCCATTTTAGTGCTCTAAAATAGTATTAGATAAGTTCCAACGGTTATATAACGGCTAATTCCAACTGTTATATAATGGCTATATAACAGCTATATTTAAAAATTCAAAATCTTGAGTTATACAACTCTAAATGATAATCCATTTTTTTTTTTTTTTGGAAATTTGGAGAAGTATACTACAACTTTGTAGTTTTGACAAACTTCAAAATTATTCATATTTATGCTCTAAAAACTCAAAATATTTTATTGTTCATCTAGTCATGACAGTTTGAATATGCTTCAGTATTTCATCCAATGCTTCTTCTATACACCTCGGATTGATGCAAGGATTTTTGAATATTAAACTAGACTTCTAGAGATACAAATTTGAAGAAGAAAATATTCAAAATCCCTTTGTAGAATTAACTCCACTAATTCAAATTGACATCATCTGCTGTTACCTAGTCTGACAGCTTGAGTATAATTCAATTAAAAATTCATAACTCCATTTTCCAAGCTCCAAAAATTATACCAATTTTTGTTCCTAAAACTAGACTGATGTAGATATCCATCATATATAGTGTGCATTCATAAACTATCCCAATTAGTACAGTTTATTCTTCAAACCTCAGTCAACAGTTTTGCTTCCATGAAGATCATCCTTCTTCACATGAGTTTCTTGATTTCACATACTCTTTTCATCTTCATGATTCAATTTCTTTACCTAATTGCATTAATAGCAATCAAATATTACCTACTAATAACAACAATACTAAACAAACTTGTTAGTAGTAATAATATTTTGCATCATCAAAATCATATATGAAACCTTGGGATCAACATCGATATTGACTCCTGACTGAGTCTTTTATACTGTTACTGTAATATTCAGATATCGAATCCCAATCGTTACTGATCTTTGGAAAACTTGTTTCTCCACCATTGTCCCACTGAAAACTCAATCGTTATTAGTTCATTGGAACCATGAAATTAAACTCCAACTGATATTGATCATTGAAAAGTTATATCGCCTATACTGTTATACTTAACCTTAAAAACTGACAATTTATTGTTAATAAATATTCATCTACTGTTTCTTATTTATTGTAAGTACTCACTAAGCTTATCTCACACCCCTATAGTATTTTATTTCAGGTTCAGTAGCAGAATCAACAAGTGAATCTCAAGTATCCATCTTCACTTGGGACTACTTTGCTGAGAGTAAGAAAATTTCAAATTACTGTTGAGTCGAATCATTTTAGAGCTCCATGGATTATAACAGTCTAGTATGGTAGTAACTAATTTTATTGAATTCTTATGTGGTTTAAGAATTGTAATGTAATGACAATGATAAAGCATTGGAAGGATTTGTATTGGTTTATAAGAAGCTAAAGGTATTGAAGTGTTTTATTGAAAGTGTATTTTGAATGCAGGTTATGAACCTGGAGTAATGTTATAGTTGCAGCTGTTATGTTGCCAAACTAGAACTGATAGTGTTAATTATATTGTTATTTTGTTTGAGTGGGTTCTACGGGTTGTTGGTATCATTATGGTCACCCATGCCCTAGGACCGTCACATCGCTTAAGGTGAGATGTGACAGGGATGATGCACAGAGGAAAAGAGACTTCTTAAATTTGGTGAAAGATGATGGAAGATGGAGATGGAAGACGATGGAGATGGAGATGGGCTCTCTTCTATCTTTGGTGGTGTGGAAAGAAAATTAGAGTTAGGTCAATTTTTGTTTTTGAGTGAATATCTGCCCCATTGACCCCATTAACCCTCACTCATTCTCCCATTGCTTGCCAACTACCATCCACCTAGGGTTGGCAGCGGATCGGGGCATTTTCGATTACTTGATCTGATCCGACCCTATTAAATAAGGTATGGTATGGGTAGTATTTATAGGGTTTGGGGTTAAAAAATACTACTCGTGACAGGTTCAGGTAGGGTTCAAGTTTAGAGCATAGGGTATCTGCTATTCGAACCTAGTTATGTAATAGGCTACATTCATTTGAAGACTTGGAAATTATTAGTTATGTTGTTGTTGTTGTTCTTTTTTTTAATAAACATTGCTATGTTTATTGAAATGGATATGTTTCTTTTAATTTATGCCTATTTAAATGTGTTATATTGTTTTGATATTTTTTTTGGGGTGTAGTATTTTAATTAGTAACATATTTGTATTATTAAAATTTTTATTAGTTTATTTGATATTTTAGAGTTTTTGTAATTTTTGTTATAATTTTATATTTATGAGACTACAGCATGATAACATGAGACTTAAAAATTAGGATATTTGTTTATAATATTATAATCGGGTATTATGCGAGTTTGGATAGTTGTTATAGGGTTTGCTAGTTTGGGACGGGTATAGATATTAAGAGGTGATTTTAAAGGGGTTTGGGACAAATATAGGTAGAGGGATTGTTAAACAGATTCGAGAATGGGTAATGCATATTTCGCGAGAACTCTACTCGTTGCCATTCCTACATCCACCTGCCCTAATTTACATATTTATTATTATTATTATTATTAATTAGAATTACAATTACATTGGACATAATTAAAAGATATATACTATATGGTATTTGAATTTAATGGGCTTAAATAATGGATCTATTTGATTTATGGCTTTATGATTATATATCTTTTAATGGATCATATATATATATATTATTTAATTCATATTATATTAAAATTCAGTTCGGTTCCAATACTTTTGGTTTAGTATAGTACGATTCAGTTCGGTACAATTCTCTGTTCGGATATGAGCTAAGAACCAGTACCGTACTAAATTAAAATTTTCGTTACAATTTTCGTCCTAAGTCTCAAACTTTTCAAAGTACAGTACTAAAACAGTTTGGTATTTCGGTTTAATTCGCTATTCCCATATATATATATATTACCAAACAACATAATTTTTATTAATATAAATATTATAATTTGAAATTTTATTTCAAATATTAGTTAATAAATTTATTTTATTTAGATATATTTTTATTTATCATGATTTTTAATAGGTAATATTAATTATAATATATTGTATATAATATTTATTATATATTTAATTTAATTACGGTTCAATTTCACTTTAATTTTAGTTGAACATTTGATTCTTGACCCTTTACTTTCATTGATTCTAAGACCGAATCGGATCTGAAAACTTTGATGATTAGACAATCAAATTAAATTTAAAATCTAACACATGTACTTATGAATAAGTATGAAATGATTGAATTGTGGTAGCAAGGCCGTATCAATGTGAATTAGGACATGAGTAAACTTCAAAGGAAGCCTAAGTAAGAATTTTTTTTTTTTTCATTAAGAGTGGGACTAGTATCTTTTTCTTTTTCAATCTCATTAGTATCATTGACATCATGATTTTGTCTAATTATTTCCACATGGCACTCTAATTCATTTTCAACTAAGTTTGTCCTTCAAATGAACTTGATGTACTAATGATAAATTTATCAACTACTCCATGTTGAGATTTGATTTCAATTCTTTTCTTTTTCTTTAGTTTTTGATATCCGCTTTCATATTTTCTATTAAACGTGATTTTATTAAAAAATATTCAACCAAAGTCAAAATCACAAAATAAAAAATTAATAACAAACACCAAATAACAAGAAAAATTCATACTTTTCTATATCAAATTCAAATCAATGATTAATCAAATAATCAATAAACTCAATTTCAAATATAATATAAATACAAATTAAAAAAAATGAAATTAAAGAAATAGAATAATATAATATGAGAGATAATGCTTGAATCCAAATAACCAATGATTAGAATCTTTTGAGATGTAAATTAGTAGAATAGAGAGAAACACTAATGTTGAGGAGGAGCAATAGAAAATAGAGAAGAGAGAGTGTTAAGCAAATAAAAAAGTTAGGAATTTAGGTTTTTATATATTGGAATTTTTTTTTTAAAGATGGGCCCTCATTTTTAAAAAATAATAATAATAAAACTTTTAAATTTTTTTTTTATAAGAATCCATCTTTATTTTTAGAAAGAAGCAAAGTCTTATTTAAAAGGAGACTCCTCATCCTTAAAAAAGTTTATATATATATATATATATATATATATATATCCCACATTTATTTATTTATCCTCAAAAAGGCATCGACCTTGTGTGGTAGTTATGGCAACATAAAAGTATCCCACGTTTATTTATTTATCCTCAAAAAGGCATCGACCTTGTGTGGTAGTTATGGCAACATAAAAGTGTATATATATATATATATATATATATATATATATATATATATATATATATATATA
>CATKHJ010122675.1:0-10173 GCA_949750685.1 Vernicia montana | reverse complement strand
AAAATTAAGTAGGTTCAAAACGGTCGAAGGTTGTAATTAAGGAATCTAGTGAGCAGAAATCTAAGGTTTTTGTCCTTTATTAAATTTATTTTTTGTAATTTTTTTAATTTTTTTGTTGAATTGTTTTTTGTTTGATTTACTGTTTTTTTTTCCAGGATTTATGTTTGTTGGTTTATTTTTCGTTGATTGTATTTTTATTTTCAATTGCTTTTCTTTTATTTTAGGATGTGTTGATTTTAGTTTGTTGTTATAATTTTAGATTTATTAAAATTGTTGATTTACTAAATTTTAAAATTATTGTTGGTTTATATGTGGTTGTTTATGTTTATATTTTAGATTTATTTTATTTTTATATTACTCTATTTTTTGTGTGTTATACTTTGGTTTGTTGTTTATGTTTTGTTTAATTTGAGTTTATTTTAAGTTGATATTGTGTTAAGTTTGCTGTTTTTATATTTGATTTTTTTTTGTATTTTAATGGAGATTTTATTTGTTTTTTTGAAATTGTTGTGTTTCTTTTTTATTTCATTTTTAATATTCAGTTTTGTGATTTATAGTGATATTGTAAAAATTTTGATTTGTTGTCTTGTTATTATTTGTGAATTTGTTGTGGTTTAGTAGTTAAGCACTAGGAAATTTTATTTTTTTATTGTTAATTGTTTTGGTTGTTTTCTGTCTAGTGATGTGGTTGATTTTTATTATATTTTAAGTTAATTTTGTTGTACTCTTGTTATGTTTTTATGTGTTATACTTATGTTTTTATATATATACTTTGTTTTTTTTTTTTTGGTTTGTTTTTGTTTTATTGTTGACTGATTTTGTTATGTTATAAGTTCTGTTGTTAAAGTTTATTTTTTTAATAGATGATTCTGAGTTGATATTTGTTTTATTTCTAGTTGATTTTATTTGAAATACAGAATTTGGATAATATTATTTGTTGTTAATTTATGATTATTAATTTTTTTATTTTATTTTGTTTTTGGTGTATTTAGTTGTGGCAGTACAAAGTTAATTTTGATGAGTATTTTTTCTAAAAGATTACAATTCAACTTGTTTATGAAAAGATAAATGTCATTAAGGTAACTCTTTCTGAAGAGCAGTTGAGGTTATTTCGAGAAACAGATTTTGTATACTTTCTTAACATTCCTAGTTTTAAGGTTCAACCACAGCTTATTCATACTTTGCTTTTGAGAAAAGTTTATCAATCTCGGGAGGATGAGTTATGGATTATTGTGAATGTTGTTCATTTAAGATTTGGGTTGGAAGAGTTTGATATTGTTACTGGTTTAAATTATCAGGGTGTGTCGTAAATTGAATTATATTCGTGATAAAAATGATTTGTTAGATAAGTATTTTCAAGGAGTTTAGAAATTGAATAAGCATTCATTAGAAGAATATTTTTTGTCTAAGAGGTGGACTGATAATGATGAGGATGATGTGAAGATTGTTGTGTTATATTTTGTTCATTTATTCTTGTTAAGTTCACCTAATGTTAAAGCAATTGAGAGGGAATATTTTGATCTTAATGATAGTGGTGAATTTAATGATTATGCATGGGGTAAGAAGGTTTTTAATGTTACTATTGATTCTTTAAAGAGGCAAGTTGCTGAGAAGCAGAAGAAGTTTAAGGATGATAATGTTAAAGGAAAATGAAATAGTTTAAATTATAGGTTGATTGATTTTCCTCTTGCTTTTCAGACGTAGTTTTATGAATGTTGCCATTATGTGGTTGGAAAGTTATGTGTGTTGGTCAATTCTTCTATACCCTGTATATTGAATTGGAGTTCTAGCAAGTATCCTGATCTTAAAGCTCTTGAGAGGACCTTGTTCAGTGTTGTTAGTTTAAAAGTAATTTTTATTTGTTTTGTTATTTTTAATTTAGTTGTTTTTTATTATTTGATTCTTATTATTTATTGCTTATTTTTGTAGTTGAAGTTGAAGAATATTACTCTTTGTGTTGAAGAGAAGGTGATGTTGAAATTGGATGGATTTTTTATAAGGGTAAAGCGAAGTCCAATGAGATAAAAAAAAAAAAAAAGAAGATGACGATGATGATGATTTTGAAGATATTGTTTATGAGTTTTATAGATCCGGTGAATTATTTGCTACTATAAAAGAAAAGGGAAGCTCATTGAAAGATGATTCTTCTTTTAAAATTTTTGAGAATAAGTTGAATATGGTTATATTTAAGCAAAACAAGATGTTTGATGATTTTTCATTGTTGAAGAGTTTTATAGAAAAGCAGTTTGCTTCTGTTTTTGTGAAATTTGTTAAAATTAAGTCTAGAATTAATGTTGGTCGTCATGGAGCTAATTCTGATGTTGTTGGGGCAGATGTGTTTCAGATATGTTTTTTTTTTGTGTATTATTTACTACTAATAAACTTTGTTTATATATTATATATAGTTGTTGTTTTCTTTTGATATATTATGTGATTAATGTTTTGAATTTGGTTATTTGTTTTGGTAGTCTGTTGAAATTGAAGGTAAAAATGATGAAAAGGAAGATGATGATGATGATCTTGATAAGTTTTTTTTTTGATATTTTTATGTTATGTTGTAAAGTTTATAGATGTAGTATATTTGATTTATAATCTTATTTTATTTTGGTTTGTTGTATTTTTTGTTTAATTTTATTTTATTTTTTGTGTGTAATTAGCATGAAAAAGAGAAAGAACGTTTGGATAAAAAGGATGGTAATGATGATGATGAGGATGGTTCTAGTAATGGTAGTGGTGATGGAGGGAGTCAATGTAATACCCCGTATGTTCGTGTAAAAACTTCTCGTTGAATATATGAATGATTTTCAGGTGTATATCATGTATATGGTTGGGTGTGATTTAAGTTCCATAAGAAATGAAAGTTAAATTGCTAAGTGGAGCTGCAGGACAAGAATCGTGCCCGTAATTTGGTGTTGCGACCGCGACTTAGGTTTTGTGTCCAGTGTTGCGACCGTAACACAGACCGCGAACCTCTCTGCCTGAAATTGTCACCAGAATGAATAGTCACATGAAACAGTAATGTGTAGCGACCACAAGGCTCAAGTTACGACCGCTATAAGGGAATCGCGACCGCGACTCCCATCGGGATTAGAATTTGGGAAACGACTTTTAAAAGGAAATTAAAGCCCCATTTCATTTTTCAAGAGCCTTCAGAGTTTCTAAACTCATTTTCTCTCAAGAATCACTCACCCACTCACATTAAATAATAAGAAACTTCATTAATTGCTTCAATTAAGGGATCTAGGGTTACAATTTCCTATTCCTTCTTCCATTTCTTGAAGCATTGATTGAAGAGGTGAGTTAGGGTTGTGGTTTTCTTTTGATTCTTCTTCCTCATTGTTATTAAATTATGTTTGGGGAGGGTATATACTTAGAAATTGTGAGTCTAGCATGTGCATGGTAATTCTAACGGTATTAATTGATATATTCTCCATTATTTATGTTTATGTGTTAATAGCTCATCCTAGAGGAAATCATGAGGACCATAATGGTTATGATAAATTGATGTGATAGTGGACCTTTCTATAGAGATTTATAACATTCTTTTTGGCTAAAGTGAGTATTTAATATACTATTATGCTTATACCTAATTTCTATGAAAATCCTATAAGCCTATGTATATCTATGTTATTCAATCTCCTTGTGAAGGCCAATTGATTATGAATTATTGTGAACCATACTTCTAAATGATTAAACTATATGTATGAAACTTGGCCATTCGATTATTCTTTATGATATATGTATATGAACCTTGAAATAGAAATCCCCCAAAACTGATGTGGGGCAAACATCAGATTTTGTGCACATTGTACCTACGGATAAGTTATAACCCAAGTTTTTGTTATGTATGGAAGTATATTCTCTACTCACTGTTTTATGATATGATAACCCAAGTTTGAAAGGTATGGTAGTATATTTTTTACTCACTGTTTTATCTCATTAGTGATTCCATTTTTCTAGGAGAATAGAAGTTCATCGGTTCGGTTCTTCAGGCATCATTCTTTCTAGAGAACCAAGTTGATTAATGTAATTTCTCCTTTGATTATTTTGTATTGAAGTTAGTCTAGATGCCCCATGCGTGTATATAAGGGAGAGATATTCTTTTAGCTTTAGAGGCAATATTGAATGACTAGTTGTATGTAATAACTTATGATACGAGATGGTATGAATAAGATATTATGTTGCTATGAGAATGTATATGTGTATGAATATGTATGTTCAGGTTGAGATTTTGGGTATGAGATATATGTTTAGTTGCAATGATGCCGTATATGGAAGTCATGTTTATAGGTTCTATGGGTGGTCGGCCTTATGCTTACCCATACCCTAGGACCATCGCACCGCCTGAAGTGGGGTGTGATAAAGTTGGTATCATAGCATAAGGTTAAGTCTAGTATAGACTATATGAGTCATAGAGTATGTGAACACCATGGAGCATAGGAAAATTTCCTTTATGTCTATTGAAGTTATCGTCTATGTGTAGATCCGCGTTATCTTATATGTGTTATGTCTTCCCATGTTTGTTATATTTTAGATGCCTTCGAGAAGAGGAAGGGGAAGAGGCAGACCAAGACGTGTGCTAATTGAGAATATGGGATTATCGGATGTGGCTTCAGATGTCACTTCCATTCATGAGGAACCACTTGAGCTGCCAAGGGCTAGATGCCGAGTTCAAGCGGAAGAAGTTCATGTTCCACCAAGAGGTGATGAGGATGATTTGAGGTGTGAGAATGAACAACTATGCCGAGAGTTAGATGAGTTGAGACGGATGATACAAAGAGATGCTAATGTACCACCGCCTCCTCCTCTACTAGTACAAGAGACAGTTCCACCTCTTCCTGCTCCTATGTAGGATAGAATACCACTTCCACCAGTTCCTGTTAATGCTCTAGTCCTTAGACAAATGGCTAGAGGGGTGATTGATGAAGGTGGAGTGAGTATTTATGCTTTTCTGAAGATGGGACTACCAAATTTTCATAGTGAGGATGGGGAGGAACTACATGGATTCTTAGATATGGTAGAGAAGGTGGTGAGGAGACTTCTATGTTATGATGCTAGAGCCATAGAGTTGGTAGGCTTACTGATGAAGGATAATGCTTGGGATTGGTTCCAAAGGCATGTTGAGAACCAACTGTATGGTGATGCTTCGCCTTCACAGGAATAATTTAAGCAAGATATGATTAATGAATTCCTTACAGAAGGAGAGAAAGAAAGCATAGTAGCTCAATTTGAGAGCTTGAAACAGAAAGGCAAGTCTGTGACAGAGTATGCCAAAGAGTTTATTAGACTGAGCAAGTTTGCTCAAGAGATTGTTCCTGCTGAAGCTGCACGAATCAGGAGATTCAGAAGGGGATTGATTACTCCATTGCACAATTCTCTATGTGCTATAGAGTTTACCTCCTTATCCAAGCTTATTGATAAGGCTAAATAGATGAAAGCCAAGCGCAAGAAAGATAAAGTGGAATGGGAATAGAGATCCAAGAACAGAGGCAAGGGCTAAGGTAGTTCAAGTAGAGGTGGAGGGAACAACTTGCAGATGAGAGCTTCTGAGTATACCACTTTTACTATTGTGCAGACCCAGCCTTCAGGAGGCTAAGGTTAGGGGCCAACCAAAGAGTATATCAGTGGCTTCTATTCCTGGAGCTATGAGTGCATCTAGATCCTCTCAACAGGGCTATGTCTATCCTACTTGCTCTACTTATGGGAGGAAACATGAGAGAGCTTGTAGACTTCTCTCTATATTGTGTTTTAAGTGAAATCAACCGGGTCATTACTTTAATGATTGCCCATTGTCTAGAGAGTAGCAGAGTACTCCTACTACCTCATAGCCTACAGTTTAAATGAGCAGAGAAGACACTAGAGTTACTGGAAGCAGAGGTAGAGGTCAAGGACCTGCCCAGAGTTCAGGGCAAGTGACAGAAGGAAGAGGTCATGGTAGAGTGTTTGCAGTTAATCAGCAAGAGGCCCATACCTCCAATACCATAGTGACGAGTATTCTTTTTATCCAAGATGTGCAAGCTAGAGTCTTGTTTGATTCAAGTGCTACCCATTCCTTTGTTTCACCGGGTTTTGCTAAGAGACTGGGGAAAGGTAGAGAGATTATGGATGTTCCTTTAGAAGTGTCCACACCTCTAGGGGAATTTATGGATGTGCATCATATGTACCCTTCATGCATAGTGGAGATTGATTGGAAGAGACTTCCTAGTGATTTGATTAAGTTAGAAGTGCTCGAATTCGATGTAATTCTTGGTATGGACTGGTTGTCTAAATACCATACACACATAGATTGCTATGAGAAGAAGATAGTGTTCAAGCCGTAAAAAGAGATCAAGTTTGTGTTTTAAGGAGATAGAAGTGATATGCCTTCTAACTTGATATAGGCTATTGGGGCGAGAAGACTTTTAAGGAAGGGATGTCGAGGATATTTGGCACATGTGGTTGATACAAGGAAGACTCCTAATAAGGTATATCAAATACCAATAGTTAGTGAGTTTCCGGATGTATTTCCAAAAGAGTTGCCAGAGTTGCCACTAGAAAGAGAGATTGAATTCAATATAGAGCTTCTTATTAGTACGCAGCCAATATCCATTCATCTTTACAGAATGGCACCTGTAGAGTTGAAGGAATTGAAAGTACAGCTGCAAGACTTGTTAGATAAGGGATTCATCATACCAAACAGTTCGCCATGGGGTGCACCAGTCCTTTTTGTGAAGAAGAAGGATGGTTCTATGAGGCTATGTATCGACTATAGGCAGTTGAACAAAGTAACAATCAAGAACAAGTATCATTTGCCAAGGATAGACGAATTATTTGATCAATTGTAGGGAGCAAGTCACTTCTCTAAGATTGATCTCAGATCGGGCTATCATCAACTCAGAATCAAGAATGAGGATGTATGTAAGACTACCTTTAGGATGAGATGTGGCCACTGTGAGTTCACAGTGTTACCTTTTGGGTTGACCAATGCTCCAACAACATTTATGGACTTGATGAACAAAGTGTTCAAGCCATATTTAGATAAGTTTGTCATTGTATTTATAAATGACATCCTTATCTACTCCAAGAGTAAAGAAGAGCATGAAGAACACATGAGGATAGTACTGCATACTTTGAGGGAACATCAGTTATATGCCAACTTATCGAAGTGCGAGTTTTGGCTTGATCATGTTTGTTTCTTAGGACATGTGATTAGTAAAGATGACATTCAAGTGGATCCTAAGAAGATTGAGGCAGTGTTGAATTGGCCTAGACCCATGAATGTGGTAGAGGTTCGTAGTTTCCTTAGTTTGGCAGGTTATTATAGGAGATTTGTTAAGGATTTCTCCAAGATAGCTTCGCCGTTAACCAAGTTAACTAGAAAGAAAGTGAAATTCTAGTGAGATGATGATTGTGAAGAGAGTTTTCAGAAAATCAAAATATGCCTCACTATAGCTCCAGTACTTGTATTGCTAGAAGGATCAGGTGGATTTGCAATATACTGTGATGCTTCGAGAGTGGGACTTGGATGTGTTCTTATGCAATATGGTAAGGTGATTGCATATGCTTCAAGACAGTTGAAGAAGTATGAGATGAACTACCCCACACATAATCTAGAAATGGTAGCAGTTATCTTTGCTCTCAATATATGGAGACATTATCTTTATGGTAAGAAGTGTGAGATCTACACCGATCACAAAAGTCTCCAGTACATCTTACAGTAGAGGGAATTGAACCTAAGACATAGGAGATGGGTAGAACTACTCAAGAATTATGATTGTCAGATACTTTATCATCTTGGTAAAGCCAATATGGTAGCGGATACCTTAAGTAGGAAATCAATGGGGAGTTTAGCCTATATTGTAGTGGGGAAGAGACCTCTAGTCAAAGAGTTGAAGGGATTGTTCAACAAAGAGTTACAATTTGAGGTTTTCGAATCTTTAGTGTTGATTGCTCACTTTCAAGTGAAACCCAAGTTGATTGATGAGATTAAAGCAGCGCAAGATGAAGACCCTTCACTTGTGAAGTTGAAGAGAGAAGTGCAAACGGGTCAGATAACAGAGTTTGAGTTGAGAGATGATGTATTGATGCATGGGAAGAGGATATGTGTACCTGATGTGAATGATCTAAAAGAAAAGATCATGAAAGAGATCCATCAAGCACCTTATAGTGTTCATCTAGGTGCCGCCAAGATGTATCATGACTTGAAGGATTGTTATTAGTGGTCTGGTATAAAGAAAGATGTGGCTAAGTTTGTGTCTTCTTGCTTGACATGCTAGCAAGTCAAGTTTGAACACCAAAAGTCATCTGGTCTTCTATAAGAGATTAAGTTACCCGAGTGGAAATGGGAGCCTATAATGATGGACTTTGTGGTAGGGTTATCAAAGAATTTGAGAGGCTATGATTATATATGGGTGATAGTGGACAGATTGAACAAGTCAGCTCATTTTATAGAAGTCAAGACAACCTACACAGTAGCCCAGTATGTATAGTTGAACTTGAACAAGATTGTGAGCCTTCATGGAGTGCCTATATCTATCATTTTGGATAAAGGTACTCAATTTACATCTAGATTCTGGCGCAAGTTACAAGAGGCCTTGGGTACTCAGTTAGACTTTAGTACAACTTTTCATCCACATACCAATGGACAATCAGAGAGGACCATACAGACTTTAGAGGATATGCTCAGAATGTGTGTGCTAGATTTTGGTGAGAGTTGGGATAAGTATTTGCCTCTGATAGAGTTTACATACAACAACAGTTACCACTCCACCATTGGCATGGCACCGTATGAGGAACTGTATGGTAGGAAGTGTAGATCACCGGTATGTTGGATGAAAGTGGGTGACAAGCATATCGAAGGGTTGAAATTGATTAAAGAAACTTTTGAGAGGGTACCCATGATACGTGAAAGATTGAAGACTACCTTCAGTAGGCAGAAGAGTTATACAGATCCAAAGAGAAAAGATGTCCACTTTTCCATAGGAGACCATGTGTTTCTTAAAGTTTCTCCTATGAAATGAGTGATGAGATTTGGCAAGAAGGGTAAAGTTTCACCAAGATTTGTAGGACCATTCGAAGTGTTGGAGAGAGTTGGCAATGTTTCTTATAGATTGGCACTTCCACCAAGTTTGGGCCATGTACATCCCACATTTCATGTGTCCATATTGAGAAAGTATATACCGGATCCTTTACATGTGTTGCTACCATAAGTTCTAGAATTGGAAGAGAATTTGGCTTATGAAGAAATTCCAATTGCTATAGTCGATCGTCAAGTAAAGAAGTTGAGAAATAAAGAAATAGCAACAGTAAAGGTGCAATGAAAGAATCATGGTTTAGAGGATTGTACTTGGGAGAGTGAGCAAGATATGCTACTCAAGTACCCTCATCTATTTTCTGTATAATTTTATATGTGGTATATGTTTGTAAAATTCGAGGATGAATTTTCTATAAGGAAGGGAGAATGTAATACCTCATATGTTCGTGTAAAGAATTCTCGTTGAATATATGAATGATTTTCAAGTGTATATCATGTATATGGTTAGGTGTGATTTAAGTTCCATAAGAAATGAAAGTTAAATTGCTAAGTAGAGCTGCAGGATAAGAATCGTGCCTGCAATTTGGTGTCGCAACCGCGACCTAGGTTTTGCATCCAGTGTTGTGACCGCAACATAGACCGCGAACCTCATTGCCTGAAATTATCACTAGAATGAACAGTCACGTGAACACTAATGTGTAGCGACCGTAAGGCTCAAGTTGCGACCGCTATAACGGAATCGCGACCGCTATGGGCATGTCGTGACTGCGACTCCCATCGGGATCAGAATTTGGGAAACGACTTTAAAAAGGAAATTAAAGCCCCATTTCATTTTTCAAGAGCCTTCAGAGTTTCTAAACTCATTTCCTCTCAAGAATCACTCACCCACTCACATTAAATGCCAAGAAACTTCATTAATTGCTTCAATTAAGGGATCTAGGGTTACAATTGCCTAGTCCTTCTTCCATTTCTTAAAGCATTGATTAAAGAGGTGAGTTAGGGTTTTGATTTTCTTTTGATTCTTCTTCTCCACTGTTATAATCTATGCTTTAGGGAGGGCATATGCTTAGAAATTATAAGTCTAGCATTGTATAGTAATTACAAGGGTATGAATTGATATATTCTCTATTATTTGTGTTTATGTGTTAATAGCTCATCCT
>CATKHJ010122511.1:0-63926 GCA_949750685.1 Vernicia montana | reverse complement strand
TTAATTAATTAATATTTAATAATCAGTAATTTTAATTACTGAACTATAGTCTAAAGAAATATTAGATATGTTCTCTTCAATTTTGTTTTATTATCATACATTTAATAATCTCCCATAAGACTATGATTATCTACTCACATATGTCTCGTATATCATAGTTGAATGGCATGACCTTAACAAATATAGTAGGCCATCATTATTTGAAGGCAGGGCTGCAGTTTAGTTCCAGAATGACAAATAGGTAAAAGAAGTCGATTGGCTTAGAGAAAATTGAACTCTTTTTTAAAAAAAATTATTTTTGGCTTTAATGGCATCTTGTTGCTTAGTTGAGTTCTTGCATTTGCTTTTTTTTTTTTTTTGTTTTGTCGTTGAAAGTATGTGCATTTAAAAAATGGTAGACTTGCAGTTTGCTAATACTCGTAAATTTTGACTTGTGTTTGGAAAATCAGTCTTGCAACTCCCTGAATGAAAAATAAAAATTAGTAGCTGTGAAGAAGAGAGATCAATCTCCGAACTCGAGCAGATTCAAAGATGTTACACCCTTCTACATGGGCCTTTCCCTTCACACATTAGCTGATAAGCCCATTGCCTTCCTATAATCGTTGAAGTAACAGAGTAAAATACATGGGCCTTTTTAGAGACTCCGGGCTTCAAGTAATTGAAGTAACAGAGTAAGACACTTGTCTCAGATTTTGGTATAGAAGGATCCTGTAATTTTGTTACTTAATAATAATATTGTTGTTGGAATTGGAATTATTATTAGAATCGACTTCGTGGTTATCTCCATAATTGGGTGATTTCAAGAAGGGATCGTCGAAGCTCAAAATAAGCATCATCATCAATTCAAATCCATTGCTGTAGCTTTCAACTTCCATCGGTACATGTCTGATCGAGTTTGTTAAAGGTAATAAATTAAAGGGCAATTTATTATTTAGTTCCTAATATTTGACATAATTAATTAAATCGTTCTTACTTTTTGAGAAATTAACTAATTAGTCTCTCAATTTTAGTTTCATCAGACTATTTAATTATTCCGTCCAGTTTTTATATTTTTTTCTATTAAATTTATAAAAAATAATTAAAATGCCCTTATATATTTAATTTTATTATTTAGAAATAAAAAAATTCAAATTAATAAAAGTAAAAATAATGTTTCAGTAATGTAAACAATTTTTTTTTTTAATTTCCTAAAAAAAATTGATTTTTTGCCTTTTCAATTAAAGCTAATGCTATGCTTAGGATTAAGTACGGTTCGGTCTAATCCGAAAATTTGAAAATATCCGGGATTTGATTGAATTTAGGGAATTTTAATTTGTGGAGAACCGGAATCAGAATCAAAATAAAAAATCTCCGTATTGTATTGTTCCGAAAATTTCGGTACAATACAATTCTAGGATCGGATATTTCGGTTCCGGTCCAATCCAATCCAATACAATACGGAGATTCGGATATCTTGAAAAAACAAAAATATGCAATTTGATAATTTATATGAACAAAAATAATCAAAACTTAGAATTTATCAATGATTTTAAACTAGAAAAATATAATTACTGTAAAAATATATAAATATAATTATATTAATATTTTACTTAATTCAAATAATTTTAATCTTAACTTATATATTACTTAAAACTAATAAATAATTTCTCATAAGTTATAACCACTTTCTAACTTTTTATACAAAATATTAGCCTATTACAAATAATTTCTTTTTGATAATGTATTTCATAAATGTTAATTAATAAAAGAATACTTTTAAAAATTACAGTATTAGATACTAACAAAATTTTAATATAAAATTTTATTAGTATCATATAAATATAATTACAATCAAAATGACAATATTATTGGACTTACATACTAATACATTATACTTTATTATTATTACTCATTAATTAATCATAACATATATTAATTTTTTTTTTCTAAAACATATATGTAGTGAATTGTAATATATGGTTATATTTTAATATTATTAAAACTTAATCCATATTATATTACTAATTTTTCATTAATACAAATTTAATGAAACTAATATTAAGTAAATTAAATAAATATCAATAGTTATATTAAATTAAATTGAGGTATATACATTTATAATTATAAATTTATAATTCATTTAAATTTTCTTTTGATATAATCTTAATATAATTTAATAATTAGTATAATGTCATGTATAATCTTATAATTTTTGTATTATCTTTACATTATTCAATTATCACTACTTATATATTATAAATAAAAAATTAACAAATTTCGGTTATTTCAGTCCAATTCAATCAGTACAGTTCGGTTCAATTCGATCCGGTTTTCGGTTCGGATATATCTTATTATCCAGAACTGTACCAAAATATTTCACTCGGTCTAGTTCGGTTCGAGAAAAATCAAAAAGTCAACGGTTCGATCCGGTTCTGAATATTTTCGGTCCGATTATTCGATTCAATTCGAAACTTTTAATATACGTACTCAGCCCTAGCTATGATGTCCTTTTGATAAAGTGTGAATAAGATATTTAATACCAATTTCCCTCTTCTTCTTCTTCTTCTTTTTTAATTTCAACTCCATCTATACATATAGAATTAATATCGTTGACTGTAACATTATTAGAGTTTGAATATTCCAATTTGGTTGACAATATTTTTCTTAGTCTTTATTTTTTAAATTAGCTTTTCACATCGTATCATTTATTTAAATTATGTTTCTAACTATTTATTTATTTTATGTACTTATACTAGTCTCTCATCTTGATAAGAAGCTCTTGAGTTTGTTAGAGCATTCTTGTTTTCTGATTTATCTCATTGATGATTAATAATATAAACTTATTATCAATATATATATATATATATAGTCGCAGGCTTGGGTTTTATGCGGATTATAATCATATTCTTTCTATTAAATTTATATTTATGTAAAAAAAAGTCATGTGGAAGAAATATATATATAAATCACAGCATTAACAAAATTCACATGATAATTCACACTATTAACAAAATTCACATGATTAAATAGATTTATTTATCACAAATAAACTTTCAAATATCTTGAGATTTTATGTTTGTATTTAACTTTGCCTTTGTCTTTTTATATAAGCATGCATTTTTTTTAGTTAACTATAACATTATATAATAAAATTACTAAAAATTATGAAATAACAAAATGTAAATAACAAAAACAAAGTTTCAAAGGAAAAGAAATTCACCTCTCAATATCAGCACTACAATCCTTTTTTTCTAAAATATATAAACATACACAGAACACATGAATAGGGAAGAAACACATACATATTTTAAAACTATGACAATTTTAAATTAATATTGAAAAAGTAAAATTGCAATACAAAAAATATTTTATTTACTTTTTATATTATTTAAATAAATTAGATTTATTTAAATATAAAAATTAAAAAAATTGAATTTCTTAAGAATTAAACCATAAATTAATAAAATTTTATCCTAAAAATTGCATTCAATTCCAATATCGATTTAACCAAAATGGCCTAAGAGTTTAATTAAATCTAAACCTATTCAAATTAGAGATCAATATCACACACTAAGGCATTGTTTAGTGGTAAAATACATATTCACCTGGGTCTATTCAATTCTCCCTCCTCCAATGGTTAAAAAAAAAAAATAGAGATCTATCAAAATATTATTATTATTTTTTTATTTTTATTCTAATTTGAGTTAGTAAATTTTTATTAATCTTAATTAAAAAATTTAGAAAAAATTGATAAATTTTTATTAATCTCAATTAAAAAATTTAGAAAAAATTGACCATGTGCTCTTGATATAATATAAGGGAATTGCCTCTCTATTTATTTTTTTTTTGTACTCTCTCTCTCTCTCTCTCTCTATATATATATATATATATATAAAACACTGGTATTAATAGTAGACATGAAATAAAGATAATGAAAAGTACCCCTTACACCTAATAATAATAAAGAACTTTCTAGCACATAAATCAAACTTATTAACAATAATCATGCTCAAGTTGCATGGTTTGGGTCATTTTGGGATATTGCCCAAATCCTAATTCTCTCTTATCATTTGCAGATTGGTGGTTGAATATGGTAACTCATTTTTGTTAATGTGAAAATATAACTGTAAATAATAATAGTCAAACAATCTCACCCACCATCACCTTCTTTGCACTTAATTTGTGGACTTCTAACATCACTTTGATGTACAGCTTTCAATCAAGCAGCTAACACCTCCATGTGCAGCCTTCAATCAAGCCTTCATTAATGCCATTAGAGCTCTATAAATACCATATATTTTCTCTTGTAATATATATAATCAATATACAAAATCATTCTATTTCTATCTCTATCCAAGTAAACCGAGAATAATCATCAATAAATAAGACAAAATAACGGTAACCTCAAATCTATATTACATTTGCAAATATGATCAAAACTCAGTTTTCCAGTACCATTAAAACTCTTCGAACAGACAATGTTATGGAATATAAAGATTCTTCTTTACTTCATTATCTAACTCAACAGGGCACAATCATTCAATGTTCTTATCCTCATACTTCCCAACAAAATGACCGCACTGAATGAAAGTATCATCACATTTTAGACTCTGTTCGTGTACTTCTCATCTCTGCCTCATGCCTCGAAAAATTTTGGGGAGAAGTAGCTCTCGCTGCTACTTATAATATTAATCGGGTTCCTACTTTAGTTCTCCAAAATATATCTCCCTTTGAAAAAATGTAATGTATTTATAGAGCTCTAATGGCATTAATGAAGGCTTGATTGAAGGCTGCACATGGAGGTGATATTAGAAGTCCACATATTAGATGCAAAGATAGTGATGGTGGGTGAGATTGTTTGACTATTATTATTTACATTTATATTTTCACATTAACAATTTTCAAAAAAATCAAGATAATGATGCTCCAAGGAAGCTGGCATTTTTTTGTTGGGCTATATGGAAACAAAGAAACTCCTACTTGTTTCAGCATCAAACAATTAATCCAATCAAAACTATAACTTTAGCAAATGTTTATTTTGCTCAATCTCAGCTTGATGATATGCAGCCTGTTTCTTTTATTCAGAACAATTCAGAAGTAGATAATGGATATGGACTTTGCCAGAGAGAGGTTTCATCAATACTAACATAGATGCTGGTTTCAGTAAAGGAACAGAAACAACATGTCTTGCTGTCATTTTCAGGGATCATAAAGGTCAACTTATTGATGGAGTTGCTTGCAGGAAAAAAGTTCGATCACCAATTGTAGCTAAAGCTGAAGCATTGGTGTTGGCTATTAAACATGCTCTTGCTGCAGGATATCACAAATTGATAGTGGAATTTGATAACAAAGGCCTTATGAAAGCCATTTCTATTCCTATTGAAACGAGTGCATGAGAAATACAATCTCTATTATCTGTTTGTTAAAACTTTAAAGAACAGTTTCATTTCTATTAGATTCTGTTGGATTGGTAGAGAAGCTAACAAACCAGCAGATTGGGTGGCTAAGTCTGTATTAAATAGTTTTTTGTCTCCTATTTGGTGTATTATGCCGCCCCCAATCTTTTAGATTTGTTATTATCTGATATTTCCTCTTTGTTTGCTGATTGAATGAATTTTGAGTTTATTAGGCCAAAAAAAAAAAAAAACTTATTAATAGTATGTTAATTAAATCAATCATGAAATTGAAAGGCTTGTTATTAGAAAAAATAACAATAACACACAAAAAAAATTGTGAAATAAAAAAAAAATACTATTGTTAATTGTTTATAAAAAGGATAAAGTTGAACAAAAATTCACTTTTTTTCTGCTACGGACGTCTTAATATGGTTTCTATAAGGTTATATATAGATGCTCTATGTCTTTATGCTCAGTTTCAAATCCAACAGCTTTATTTGTGATGTTTCCTGTAATTCTCATTGTATAAAAGATGAAAAATTAAACAAAATAAAATAAATAAAATCTTGTTTTATAAATCATTAAGTACTAATTAGCATATTTGTACCTCAAGGCTTGGTATGTCTAGCTTAGGCAATACAATCTTTTTCGTATTATTATTATTATTATTATTATTATTATTTTTATAAAATAGAAGTCTAATGGATTGAAATAAGCTACATTATATGGAAGTAATCATCCTTTTTAAAATCTCTCACTAAATTGATATTCGAACTTAAAACCTTTTACTTTCAAACCATTAAAAAAAATAAAAAGATTAAACAGAACACACGTATTGATGGTCGTTTTTCTCATATTATTGATGTGTGAGTTTGTTAAGACTTGTATAAAAAAAATTGTCCTAAAAAAATATCTACTGTAAAGAGAATTAAAAATTAATTCTTTTATTTATGTCAATTCATGAAAATACCAAAAATTTACGTAAAGAAAAAGAAAAATTATTAATTTAGCTTAAGAATTTCGTGCAAAGCAGTCAAACATACTTTTTGAGAATGAGCTTTTGAAAATATCTTCTCTTGTTCATCCTTCTCCACCATAAAAATCTAGGGTTTTTAGTTTGATTTAACATGTTAAAAGTACCAATAAAAACAAATCAAACAAATCAAATTAAAGTTATATAAAAAAAAAAATCAATAATTAATCGTAAAATTATAAAAAAATAAATTAAATTTAATATATCGACTTAATACATTGAGTGTATTGAATAATTTATTGTGAATTGAAGTATAATAAAAGTATTATATAACACTTGAGGCCTAATTTAAGTGGCAAGAGCATTGCTTTTAAAAGTGAGAGGTCTTGAGTTTAAGTTCTTACTCCGTATTAGGTGAGATTTCACTTTTATGGCGAGTGTAAAAGGATGGTTACCCTTTATTGTGTAACTCACAGCTTATTAAGCCTCTCTAATATAAATAAATAAAATTAAATTAAATTAAAAAAAAAAAAAAAAAAAAAAAAGCATTATACAAAAGTTGTTTTTCAATTATACCATTTCTTTTGATATTTTTTTTACAGGTAAAACCTTTATGGAAGTATGTTGCAAGAAGGATCCAAAGTACAAGCCAAAACCACCAAAAAAAAAAAAAAAAAAAAAAATCTAATTCATGCCTAGACAAAATAAAGATCTCTCCATGGTATATGATGTTCTTCAAGCCTATATATGGCAACAATTATCTTGCTCAAGTAACCATGAACTCGAACAATAATCACTGGCTGTCTTGATCAATGTAACTTAACTTGGGAATGGAAAAACAATGAATTTATTTACTCAATGAATTTAGGTCACGGATGCTAAACCTAATACTCCAATTTTAATTAATTTTTTCTTATATAAGAGTTAGTTTTTATTTAAAAAACAATTGATTTTACTATAAATCAATTTTAAAATCATTCTTAAAATTTAATGTATCATAAATATATATATATATATATATATATATATATATAGATTTTTTAATACTTAGTAAACAGAGACTAATGGATGACTCGATTTAAATATTTGTCAAAAAAGAAGAGAACCTTTAATGGCATAAATAAATATGACAGAAATACAAATAAATGAATAATAATAATAAAGCTTATTTTCAACGGCAAAAAGAGAATATTTGCTCAATCTTTAATATTCTATGCGATAATTCATTAAACCAAACAGTTTTTCCCGTCTTTTAATTTTTTTTTTCTTTTTTTTGCTTTTGCTTTGCTTTTCTTTTCTTTTCTTTTCTTTTGTTTTAAGTTTTAACAGAAAAGTTAAATGGGTCCAACTCCACCCTCTAATGAAAGAAAAATAAGTTTCAGTCAGTCAATTTAGAAAACAGAAAACGGTAACCAACAGGCCTTAGTTTGTGGCATAATCTAATTATCAATATATTCTTTTAGCTGTAATCATCAATCTACATTTAATCGATTGATATAACCATCTGTCAGAAGCAAATTGATTAAAAGAGAGTTTTACTTTAATTTTTCCCAACCTTGTCAGCCAGATCTCTTAACATCAGTCATCAGAGCAGGGTTGTGAGATTTTAATTGGCTAATTATCTAGCCACAGATTATGAAATTAGATTGAACTTCTTTACAAAAGAGTAAATGAATCATTTTATCCAAAAAAAAAAAAAAGGAAAAAAGAGTAAATGAATCAAATGGAAATTGAAAATCGGAAATATAGCAAGATAAAAACAAAATTTGCTTGCCAAAAAGAGGCATAATTTTATCAAAATTGATCCTTGTACATTGTTATATGGAGAGTAAGTTCCATAGAATGCAATGCTACCACAGAAAATCCAATGAATCTAAGATGGGGAAAATTTTTTGAACAAAAAACTAAAAAAGAATAGTTACATCAGGCAAATGGAGCTCTACACACATAGAAAACACATTCCATTTTGATAAAATTTGGCTAAAGACTGCTTTCAGAATGCTAAATATCTAAGAAGTTGCAAAATTTGCAAATCTAGGCAGGAGTAAGAAGAATACTTAAATATGACAAAATCTGAATGATTTTATTTACAGTCAGTTCTAGCTATATATATAAGCTTTACACACATATACTGGAATCAGTAGCAGAGCACAAGCTAATTTCCTAATATGCACTTGGCTAAAGTAATCTGTGCATAACTGTCAATAAGTCTGCAAACTTAATTTTCGTCCTGCAAGACACACATCTGGCATTCCAAGACAGACCCAGGATTAGCATAACTGCAACGATCACAAAACCAATAATCTTCTACTTCATCTCTCGAGCTGCTAGCCTCTTGTGAGACCACATCAGATAGGCCATTCTCCAAAGCTTTTACCAGCTTCTCAAAGTAATCTCCAGTCACAACTGTCAGTCCAAGTAGCATTGTTCGGAATTTTATGAAATCTATCGATAAGCTATTAGAATCAAGAAACTGTTCCAGTTCTTTCTCTGCACAATTATGAAGCTTTTCAAGTCCAGTTTCTGCCTCCCCTTGTAGGTACTCAAAAAACTGTTTCTTAGCAAATTCATTCTCAGGCAGATAGTATCCATAGGCATAGCTCCATTCCAGTACTCGCCTACATTCAACCACCTGCAGCCATGCCTTTGTTATGAAATCAAAATTGTTCTCAGGTATGCCTTGTATCTGACTAAGCTGTTTGAATTTCACATCCTTAACATGTTGAAAATCTGCAAGTGCTTTTAGTTTCGATCTTCGATTGGCATCCCATCGTTCAAAATAATGTGTATATTTCTCCAAAGATTGCTTTGCCATCTCTTTTTTCCTGACTACTGCATTATCCAAATATCCATTACATTTTCCATGATTATCATATGGAGCAAGACATAACCAGCAAAAGCTGTGTCCGCAGACCCTGCATCTCATGTGCATACACCCCTCATTCTTTTCAATGGGTCGCTTGCAATTGGGACAAGGCTTGCAATAGGTCAGTATATAATTCACATTTTCAGACTCTGAGTTATTCTTGGAAATCCATTTCTTTACCGTCTCACAATCCACAGGACGGTGACTTTCCTCATCACAATTCCAGCAAAAACTAGTAAAACAATGACAGGTAACATCAAAAATTTTTGTATCCCCATCAGAAAACTCAATAGCATAATCACAGTCCCGACCAGGACACCATTTTATTTTCCTCTTTTGTTCAATATAAGATCTAACAATACACCGATCATACTTTTTCCTATCATCCATAGACACCAAGGAATCGATCATTTCCCGACCCACAGCAACACTACAAGATGGGTCAGGACATCTAAGCAACAAACACCCAAGGCCATCATTATTAATACAAGTGCTAATATAACTAGACCAGCAATCATTGCAAAAAGGATGGCCACAGGCAACGGAACTGATCCTATCACGAGAGAAGGAATCGAAACAAATCCCACAAATTGAGAAAATTTGAGGAATTAAAAGTGGTTTATGGAGCAATCCTACTTTTTCACGGACTCCAGACTCATCAGCAAACCAATTTTCAACGACTTTAGTGACAGACCAATTGAAGTAACAGAGTAAGGTACTTGCCTCAGATTTTGGTACAGAAAGAACTAAAGACACTCGAGAGAGGTCATCTTCCATTCGTTGACGAATATCGTCTTCTTTGAGAATCCTGTAATTTTGTTGCTTAATGATAAAATTGTTGGAATCATGATCGTAATTAGTTGATTTGAAGAAGAGATCATGATCAGAGCTAATAGAATCGTCGAAATAAGCATCATCAAAGCCATCGCTGTAGTAGTCAACGGAAGTCTCCTTGGAAGTACAATACATGACTGATGGAGGTTTAATCAAAATTAAAACCCTTGTTAGTTTTTGCAGAGAAAGAAAGGGTAAAGATGGAGTCTTAAGTGTTAAGTCTTAACTAACCCCTAAAGTCTAGTCGTCCGGTCTTAGGAAGCTGTTTGGCAAGTACGCAAGTCTTTTCTCATCTTGTGGGAAACTCAGAACAATTTACATCTTCCTATATTTAAATATGCATTTACTTCGTAGACTTCATCATCACTAAAGTTTCGAATTTGGATTGCTAGCATTTTTCTTACTCGTTCTTTCTTAATAAGCTTTTGACATGGCATTGTATACTTCAAATTCTATTTTTAATTTATTTTTTAAAATATTAGTAAACAGTAGTGCATGAATTCATTTAAATATATATATATATATATATATATATATATATATATATATATATATATATATATATTTGTACAAAATTAAAAGAACCTTTAGTAGAATGAATACAACAGAAATGCGAATAAATTAAAAAAAGAAAAGAAAAGAACAAAAGAGTGAAAGAAAGCTTGTTTTTTCAGTGGAGAAAAAAAAAGATTTACAGTGAAAGAAAGCTTGTTTTTAGTGGGGGAAAAAAAAAGATTTACTCGATCGTTAATATTCCATGCATTAATCAACTAATGTTGCTTAATTCGGTCACCAAACAGTTTTTTTTTTTTTAAAAATTAATGCAAGGGATTGTTTTAATCGCCACTCACCAGTCACCAATCATGGCTCGATCACATGCCACAAAAGCAGCAATATGCAGTCACTTCTCTCGTTGGCTCATTGCCTAACACCAAAAATATTCGCTGTATTACCAAAAGTTGAATCGATTTTTTTTTTGTCGATTTGCGAACTGGCTAGTCAGCCCGACCAGTTCAACTTAATCGATCTATTTTTTTTTTTAATTTTTTTTTTTTAAACTCAAAACAACATAATTTTAAGCAAATTCCAGTCCGATCGATTCAATAATTTTTCTAATTTTTCCAGTTTGAATAAATTTTTTTCGGTTCACAATTCATTCGATTTTTTATAACTTAAAAATTAAATCAGTGACCAGTTTCCTCCTTTTAGTCAATTAGTACCAGTCTCAGTTCAATCCAATCAGTGCGCTAGTCCGGTTTTATCAACGTTGCCTATCACAAGCTCTTCATAGCACATAAAACAAAATACAAATTATCATATTAAACTAGAGCCCACATCTTCCAAAACTATCATTGATTTGAAGAGACTCCATGCAATACTACCTGGTCAGAAAACTCGAAGCAGGGTTGTGAGGTCTTAATTGGCTTATAATCTCGCCACGGATTAGGAAATTAGATTGAAGTTCTTCACACACAAGAAAATGAATCATCTAGAAATTAGAAATTGGAAATATAACACGATAAACAAAGTTAGCTCGTCATGAATAGGCACAACTTCATAAAATTGGGTCCCTTGTACATTATTATGTCAAGAACAAGTTTCATACAATACAATTCTACCACATATGGTCCAATGAATCAATAATGGGGAAAATTTTTTTTTTTGGACAAAAAACAAAAAAAGAATAATTACATCAGGCTAATACAAATCTGTACTTGAAGAAAACATCTAAAGATTATACAACAGAAAACTCTTTTTACAAAGTTTTACATGGACGCCAGAAGATCTCTCATTTCAGTTGCAGAGGGGACAGTTTCGTTGGGATAGATCTTTGCAACAAGTTGGACAAAACTGTCATACTTGTCCAAGAACTCCTTCTGCCAAATCACAAGAATTTAAGATTAAATTAATTTTAATAAAATGTGTACCGGACTTTATCAAGTGTCTAGCAGAAAAAAATCACACACCATATAATTAAACCCAAAACAGCATGCTACAATTGCATTAGAATACAAGACCATCCGAACATAAACTCATAATAAATAGGTTAAATTAAGCCATGCAAACTCATTTGCTTAATCTATCAGAGAATATAGCGCTATCAAACACTTATTTTTAATGTTCAACATCGGGCTCTTCATGTCATGGAGTTCATACCCAAACCAGTTGAGTAACATAGTAGCATGTTTTTCCATAGTGATGCTCTTGTCCATTTAGAACTTAGAACAACTTCTAAACTTCCCTTTGCATGAACTTTTACTTTGTTCCTTAATTACATTTTGAGTTCCATTTTTTACAAGAAATAAGAAGTGACAAGGGCAGTAATGATTTCCAACATTAATTCATTAACAACATAAGGTGTGCATTATTTTCATATCAGTGAGAAGGAAAATATCAATGTTATATCACGGATTACATTTATTATTGCAACTTACAAGACTCCAATTGACAGGTTCAGAATTAAAAGTATGGTAGGATCCCCTTCTCCCCTCATCTAACATAATGTTTCTACCAATATGCCCACCTAGAGGTTCCTAAAACCATTTTACCCACAACCTGTTTAAATTCTTTGTTCATTTATTAATTGTACTGTTGAATGGCTTTTGAGAAAGCATTAAGTAATAAAGTCTAGAGATTTAACATGAGACGTACCTTGCATTTATCCCATAAAGAAGGTAGCAATTCCTCTGAAATTAAGTTCTTTTGCAACTTCTTATACATTGCACTAATAGACTTGTCGACCTGCCAGATAAACCAAGTAATTACAACACTTACTTTGGACCAGGGACAATATATTTTGGAGGCATTAACTGACTTACTTACCCCAGATAAACTAGCCTTCAACATCTTGCGGAAATCCATTTTAGACAATCCAAGCTGAAAAGGGATCTGAAAACAAAAAGAGCATAACCAAGAGTTCACCAGCACAGGCTTGCACTATTGCACATCAATGTTTGAGATGGCCGCATAGCACACAAGTTACCTTATAAGCTAAGCAAATATAGCTGTAATTGCCCAAAAGAAAAGATCTAGAATAACACTTTCATGCTTCTTTGTATTACTTATTCAGAAAATTGAATTAACATCTCTAAATAACCAAATGAAAATCCAAACCCCAAATTTCTTTGAATTTTGATTGGAAGTTGGATCCACTAGCATATAATTTTACCACTTAGAATTCCATTCATTCACAGACAGGGAAATTGTTTTCCAGTGGCAAGTGTACCTTTAAGAAGTGAATGAGGAGAAAGAGGGACACATCCCACTAACAATAAGAAGAACAAATGTACCCATCAGACATGAAGGTGAATAAAACAATTCCAAAAGAACCAACCAATTTAATTCCTATTCCAACGTCCATGAAGCATGTTAAAAAACAAGAACAATAATATTCTTGATATTTAAGCACTCAAATGCTTTTGTATTAAAGTTAATAATGTGAAAAAAGGAAAAAGGGTTGTCATGCAATATTGCCCCAGTAAAAAGAAATCAACATGATGTATAAAAATATAAGTTTGTCAACTATGGATAATAAGTGATGACCAAATACTAACCTCTTCCGGTGTAATTGTGTACATCAAATCCTCAATTCTGCGGGCAAACTGGAAAAGCCGTTCAAATTGCTACAAAGGGAAAGAGGACGACAGAAACCATTAAAATAGAAAAACAAATCAATGGTTTCACAAAATGTAATTGACTTCATGAATAAATGCAAGTAAGATACTAATAGAACTAGGATTCTTACATAATAAATGATCATGCTGATATGACGAAGACAGGCTTGCTCATAAGCTTCGCTTGCCTGGTGATAAAATTTGGCTAAAGTTGGAACGACATTGGCCAAGTCATACAAGCTGCAAGCAGGCATTTAATCAGTAGACATAATTGATCAAAAAGAGAAAACAGTTCAACAACCTTTATTAAATTTCCACAGAAAAAAAAAATACAAGAAATACCTGTTTTGAAATGCTGCATAGTTCTCCAAAAGAAAAATGTCGGCATATTTTGAATCTGTTTGTGAAATTTTCTCCAGTGTTACAAACATTATGCTAACCTGTCCAACAATAGTCACCATATAAAATTGTACCCCAAAACAAGGTAGAAAAAGATGATTATAATGTCGTGTAATGCACTAATTACTCAAAATAAAGTTAGGAACACATGCTCGAAAAGACTACTCACAAATTTTGTATAAGCCTGATCAACCAAATCCCTAGATTGGCCCTGAATGTACTGTTCCATGCGAGTTGCAAGAGTTGCAAACCTAATCAGAAACAAGACCATCTTTATACGATGTAGAATCAATTTTCGAATGTCATATAGATGTGTCATCGATAAAGCACAGAATTGTTTGGACCTATTCTGAAATGTGTCACATTTATGCATGCAGTTTTCTGAATAACCCAGAAACATCAATTATTTGCATAAGTCAATGCCTCATTTATAATCAAAGACATGACTTGCTTATATTACTTCTTACTTGAAAAGCAAAAGATTTGAATTCGCCTAGACATCATATCTGGATTACCTTGGTATATATGATAAAACCCCCATCTGCCGCACATTTCGCTCATTTCTTTCAATCTGATGGCAAGCTTCATCAACAAACTGCAATGCAGATCACTTGGTAAACACGAGGTAATATTGAAAATCTGTGCAGCAATAACTCAGCTAAAACATACACGGCTGAACTGCATAGAGATTCTTGACTCCAGGTCACCCAGTAAGAGACGCACAAATCCAGCTGCATCAGCTTTCTGACCAGAAAGATATCGCTCTGTAATCCCATGCATTGAGATGCAGCGAAGAGGGTCGATCTTGTATGCCCAATCAACAACAGCATAAAAATCTTCCTAAAATTCATTAAATGGAGACCTTCTACAAGTCAAAACCAAGAATTTTGAAGTATCCACAAATTTGCTCTCCAAATCACCAGTAATGCCTACTGCTATTAGACAATACAAGATGATGGCCTAACAGTACCAACATCTAACAAACCAAACAGTACAAGTGTGTATATATAAGTTTTCTAGAAATGCAATTAATATCAATAATGTCATATATTTTGGTCATCCCATTTCTATATAACATAAGCACAAGATTTTATATTTGATAACAAATTAGTGCTAATTTCATGAGGAAATCAAAACTCACAGGCATTTTTCCCATATAATGCTTGTGAAATTCAATTTTCTAATTCTCCACTCCCATCATCAATATATATATTGACAACATGGACACTGTACATAATCATCTCATGAGTACATGAACCAAATACTTTAGCTTATGCATACCTAACATGAAATTCAAATGGAACCTAATGGAAAAAGGTTACCCTTCTGAAAATTTTGCCCGGTCTTAACATTCATTTTTTTCTGCTTTCCTCAACGTTTGTGGAAATATGGAATGAACTTAACATCGGTACAACTGAAAAATGAATTTGCAATGTTGTGCAAAAGGACATGTGTGAACTTAAAAAACGATCAATCCAACTACTTATAGAAACCATTTTCAAAATGCAACCATGCACATGAAAGAATGATTCAAAGCACATGAGCACACCTAGGCATAGCCTAGCAATAAGTGCATATATGACCGGAGCAATAGACCCAGATTCGATTCCTTCTCCCCCAATGCTCAAAAAAAAAAAAAAAAAAAAAAAAGAAAAGCTCATGCACATGAGAAACAGTATACGGTATACATTACTTGGATTCCATCAAGCAAATCCTGAAGAGATTCATTTAGTGCCGCCAGATCAGCGGCATTTTTACCTACAAAATGAAATACTTTTGCTAAATTGTTTGCAATCTAGGAGTGGCAAAGCTTCATATTAAAATTACATACAAATTTGAATTCCATTGACAACACATTTAAAAAGGATTACCAGCTTTACTGTCATTCTCATCAATGTCTATAATACCCAAATCATCATCATCGTCGTCATTGTCCTCATCATTGTAACTTCCACCTTTATTACCATTAGCTACACCTCCTGGGGGAACAAGTGCAGGAACTTCAAAGCACATGAAGTGCGCAAAAAAAGAGCTCTGCAGTTTGAGCCATGGAAGAATAAACTCTTAATGTTAAAGGTAATGACAGTAGTAATTACATCATTTGTCTATAGAAAATCACAACCTCGTCTACAAGGAGAGGGATAAAAATAGTCAACATTTTGGCATACGCATCAGAAACTGATGATGTATCTGCCATATTTGCATTTTGATTGGAGCCTGTGGAAGCTTCAAGCCAGACAGTTGGATTTCTTGATGCTTTTGTACTAGCACGAAGCTCATTAGCAAACTCACGAGCCTGTAAATAAATGCAAGAACTTTCATAACCATAAATATGATAAGCCATGCTAACAAGAAAATCCTAAGAAGTAATACTGTGCTTCCAAATGAGTAGTTAATAAGAGCAACTCAAAGATTATCCAGTAAAAGGAGTCTGTTGCCTGACCTCTCGACGAAGAAGCAAGTTAAGGGAGCTACAATATGCTTTACGCAAAGGCCCCAAGCAATTCTTATCAAGGCTCTGGCAGTATAAGCCAAAAAAGTTAGTTCAGAAAGGAAAAGGTGAGATCCAGACATAAAACTTTTCAGATTTATGGCAAGAGGTTAGCAGATTAACCTTTAAATGTTGCAGAAGGCGAGCATATGTTCTGCATTTGTACCGTAAATCTGCATGATCTGGTCTCTTCAACTGTCCCCGCTGTACATATGCAACACTCAGAATTACCAACCCCCTAATATTATTAACCATCACTCTTAAGATGAAAATAGCAAGATGAGATGTACCTGCGAGAAGTAACTCTTGTCACTTATCATGAAATCCACCAAACTAGCAAAGTAGTTTCTCAAGAACTCAGAAGCTCTTCTAACAAACGTAGTTTTTAATTTTTCAAGTTCTGCCCGCTTCTCTTTAACCTGTAAAACATTAATCACTAAATCAGAAAGACGATGCCACGAGGTGAATTTGTGGTAAAACCTGCCATAAATTCATAATGTGGCTCAATGGGAACATTTAATTCACAGATTATCCATAAAACTTAAGACAACAAAATTGGGTCCATAAATTTGAATTCTTAGGTTCACAGTGGCATTAGAAAAGCGTAACATGGTGCTACTTGCTAAAAATTGTGGTCAGAATATCAAGACAGATAGTCACATCAGTTGATGGTAGAAAAAAGAGTGAGACTACATACAGCACGCATGTTTGCATAGGTAGGATCCAGATTAGGTACTTGAAGACCATGTAAAGCACCAGTCAACCATTCACATGCTTCAATATTCTGAAGCATGCGGGCCTCATCAAATGAACCTCCTGTTAGGCATGCTGCATACTACAGCCAATCAAAAAATCATTAGAAGATGAAAAGCTTAAACACTTATTCTTAGATAATCTGAAGACAGAAAAAATGACGGGTAACATACTTCAGAAGGAACACGTAACCGTTCAAGAAGCTTATCAAGTTCTTCAATGAGTGCTTTATTATTAACAGACTGCATCTCCAACTTGTTATTCCTGGTTTCTATCTGGACATCATGAAGGTAATAATTACATAGTTAGTCATAAAGCACTACAATTAAATTTAACACAAGCATAGATCTAACGCATGCTTCTTGCTAGTTAATTTGAGAGGCAATCATCACATAGTTTGATGCATATATTGAAGTCATTAGCATGACAAATTGAATAATCTTCCTAACCAAGCTATTTTAGAGAATAACACAGAATTCAAAATCCCCTGGTGGCAGGAAAAGAGCTGGTTATTCACCTTAAATAAAATAACTAAATAAACAAATAAAAGAAGGACAACTGAACCATGATCCATCAGGATAATTTAATAAGCATAAGGAAAGGAGGTGTCTCTTAATGACACGATGATATATATATGCCTGAAACTGGGAAAATAAGCATTATACTATTCTTATGACAAGACAAGACAAGTGCAATTACAACAAAGGAGGATAACCACAAAAACAATACATAAATACAATTCTGTGCATGTCCTTACCGATTCAATGTCTTCTCTCATGTGTCTAAGTTTCACATTGAAGATGCCTAACCATTCATCCATATCATCAACACAATTTGTCGCAGCCTCAAGCCCTTGCAGCACCTAAAAGATCCAACAATCAGAAATCAATTGTGGAATGTTAGATCTGTTTATATTGCACAACTCCACAAGAAATCATCATAAGTGGTGATACGGAATACCCTAAATATTAAAAGAAGTCAACAAGGGAGGGGAGAACCTTAAGGCACAATAAATACACGCCAAAGATTCAGCCTAAAAGAAATAATTAATAAAAGAAAAAGTTAAAACTCTTTTATGAAATCACACTATTAAAGGAAATACCTCTTCTATCAATGGTTCACTTTCTAAGATGGCATGCACGTTTGCTGCTTCAAGAGCAAGAAGTTCACGCTTCAATCTTTCAGAGAATGCCTCTGCTTCACCGATACCCATGACGTAGCTGCACACCATAGTATAATTAAAAACATTAGATAAGTATTAGCATGGATTCATAATAAAAAGATGCCATTCAGTCACACAGCAGCTGCCTTTGGGTAAAGAAGAGGGAAAAAGTAAAATGAAAACCTAGATTCAGCAATGATAAGCACCAAAAGTAGGCCAGACTATTACACAACAAACACACATCATATTTTTAAATGAGAATGCTCTAACGGATGACTGCCAGGATCTAAAACAATAGTTACGAAAAACTAAAGATGCCAATTGACTAACACAAACAAGAATCAGATACTATGAATTTGGTCAAGTTCACAACAGTTGGCCAGTTTTTGCACATTAGAGTAGCTTGGTAGAAGCTAAATTGAGTTTTGAAAGGACAAACAAAAACAAAACAGAGATCCATAGTAGGATCCTAACCCCCTCTTTTGACAGAAAGACCTTGGACAGCATCCTTGCAAATTGTAGATCATGGGTTAATTTAGGGTTTGAAGCACGCGGGTCATATAACACTTGTTTGACCTCAATGAAAATGTTCAACAGTAGTTCAGCTTCTATTTGTTAAAACCACCTCTCACTATAATCTTGCTTTACTAAAAGTAAGCCTCAGAATAAAGGAAAAAGAAAAAGAACATACGTATCCAGAAGGGCCTCCATGTCCTCTTCCTCAGCTTGGGAGACGAGTTCCCTTTCAACACTCACTTTCAAGTCACCTTCTGCCACTGCAACCGCAATAGGCCCATCTTGTAGATTTCTTTGCTTGGAAACAGCAGGTGAATTTTCCTGCAACAAATTAATTTAAAAGTAATTTGTTAGAAAGTAACAAATAACTCATGAATAATGATCTGACTATCCAACAACACATACTCCAAGTTTTGGTAGATGATTTAAGCTGAAAAAAACAAATAGTCAGAATCATGGTTTTAAATTTACATCGCGTATCAACAAAATCATTACAGTGAATCACTGTGGCAGTGACACATTGACATAACCAATACCAGAAATTTTCTAAAGAAATTCACAGTACCACCAGCTATGACTGTTACACTTTGGTACCAACACACTGGCAAGCCTACACCACAACCATGTCTGCGTCCACGACTGTGATTTAAAACCTTAGAATCATAGATATATACTCTACACAAAAATTAAAAAAAAAAAAAAAAAAGAATAAGAGGGCTTAGATTAAATGGAGTAAGGGTGTCTCAATGTGATTATTTTGCATCTAGTTATGAAGATATAAATCATCAATGACAACAATGTGGTTTAAACAGAAAATTGTGATTGAATGGCTATGTGATAGCAATATCCACCTTAGAAACAAGGACAAATTTTCCAAAACCACAGTTAAGCTAGCTATATTCTATAGAAACAAGTGTTAGCTAACAAGAAGATAATGTCTATAACACCAGTGCACAGGAATTGTGATGTTAAGATAGATGAGAGGAAACACAAGAATAGACTGAATAAGAAATAAGTGCATTCACAGAAAGATAGTTATATTGATTTTGGATGAGTTGGGGAGACTGCTCGACATAGTCAAGCCATCTCCCTTATAAACCTATACGTATACCAGCAAGGAGAAGAAAGGGGATTCATGTAGGAGGAGAAAAAAAGGAAAGGCAAACAAACCATCCATAAGCAGAAGAGGGGAACATCACATGCACAAAGAACGCTGAAGTAGCATAAAATTATTTTATATCGCAGTAAATCCAAGAAATACTGGTCTTAGATAGTGTGATGGAGAAAAAGAATCCAACTAGTTCACCTAATTTGTTTTCGAATTGAGATTATACTGAGTGTTGTTTGATATGGTCAAACATATTGAATAAATTTTAGGTTGGGGGAAAAAATGCAATTTGTAAACCTACGGAACCAATTGATAGTAAATTTGAATAAATTCGGATCCAATTGATAGTAAATTTTTGCAAAATGCTGCAGAACCTAACAAACTGTTGCTGAGCATTTAGTCTAAAGTTCTAAGATGAATCAGGTCAATTCCTTGTAGCAGGATTCTTCAGGCAGTTCTACCAATCTCTGAGGATACAACAGTCATTGATAAACTAATATTTAGCTTTGCAGATAAACCCCAAAAAAAATGTTTTCATTGAACACCATGTTACAAAAGATAACATAAATAATTTCAGCATAAATAGCTGTAGTAAACAAGGTTTAAAGATCCAGAAGCAACATTCAGGATATTTCTGGAATAGTTCCAATGAAAATATAATGACTAGTGAATCAACAGGCAAAAATATTGAAAAAAGATACTTAAAACAGATAAGTGACATGCTAAGAGCAACAGTACTAGATCATTTCTTGTACCTTAGCCCAAAGCGCCATCTCCACAACATCTATTCCAACTACTTTGGGTAGACGGCCAAGTACATCTTTGCAGATGTTTAAGATGCAAAATATAAGGCGGTTCCTACATAGCAATTTAAATATATATATATATATAAATAAATAAAAAATAAAAAAAAAAAAGTGAAAATAATGGCTCTAGTAAATTAATTCAAGAAAAACTAGGATTTGATAGATATATCTTCAACTGAGCATTCTTTCCTCATGAGGAGGAAAAGTTGTTGCCAATAATGCTTACCTATCATCAATGTTTCGCATAGTCCACTGAGGTGGAGCAACGGTCTGGCTTCTAAGGTTATCAAATCCCTGTAAGTTCAGTAAGAAGCTGTTGATCACGGGCATATACAGAGTTCAAAACTTTTGAGAAAGTTTTCTAGTTCTCATATGGTCGAGTGCTTCCTTAACTCAACCATATGTAAAATAGAGTTTTTTTAAGAAAATAATAAACAAGTATTACCAAGGTGAATGTGCATCCACTAGGATCATTAACTACAACCTCCACCTTCGAAAGATGCTTCAGCTTATATAACTTTGCAGGCTGCACAATGAAGTCAACACATGATCTTAAACCAATACCTTTAGGAAAATCAATGATATATTGATACTCATCATGTCAAAACAGGTGTGTGCTTTCACATCTGTGGCCCAATTTAGAGCTTTTTCCTTTTTTTCTCAAAAAAAAAAAAAAAAAAAAACTCTTTACTGGTAATGTGTGACACATGTTGAATGGGTCAGTTAGCAGTACAAACCATGAACAAACTTACTTCCAGTGCACAATTTGAAGACTCTTAACACTGCTTGAGAAATTACACCAAAATAAAATGCAATTTTTGTTTTGATCAGGAACACCCACTCTTTACCACTCGAGCTAAAGCTAAAGTAACGAGGAAGGTTGAAATCCAAATACCTATAACTAAGAATTTGCCTCAGATGAGACCCATCAACCTATACTTGTGATTAAAGCCAATACAAGATAGTCCAGCCCAGCTTTAAGGATAAGGCTGATTGCCTGAAAATATGTTCAGCAATGGCGCCACCTCCTCGGTGGGACTTTAATTTTTTACTTGCAAATTCCTTGGCCAAGTGAAAAACTGAAAATTACCTCAAGCACTCCTCCAGTGGAATATTTTAAAACACGAAGAAATGCTTTAGTCCGGGTAGCCTTTGCTTTTGCTGCAGAACCAAATCAGATGATGTGATATGGTCTAAGAAAACATCTTGCAATTTTGTCAATTGAAGAAGAAGATTATCAATAATATAACATCAGAACTATTTAATTTCTTAGTCTACTACTAGTTTACTAGTTTCTAGTAGCGAGTAGCTAGATATGAAATTTCCAAGCAATGATGAGATACAGTAAACTGAAGGATGATTTCAGCAAGCAGAACCAAACTTTACAACAAAGCACAATTAAGCACTTGGAAATTCAGAGTTTCAAAATGAAATTTACAACAAAGCATGTCAAAATCTCTTGCATGCAGTGCTAAAATAAAAATTCCCCTACAGCTCCAACAGCCTTCCATTGTCAATGCCAAAACAAGCATATCATTAATGCAGTTACACTCCACAAAAAAAAAACACATGCATTAGCACAAGGAAGAGTAATTGCAGACAAACTAAATTAGAACCATGATAATCAAAATATGCGCATCGGAAAATCCATGCTTAGGACATCTTTGGAACTCGTTCAAGTTTCATAATGGTAATTTTCTTTTTGTAAATCTAGGCATTTAGGCTTTCAAGCAATCAGTGGAAATATATGACATCCCGTACTAAAATGCTATCCAGGCAAACTCATTAACAATGTGAATGAAGTATTGTCAAAATCAAACATTATTGGGGAAAAAAAAAGTTCGATAGCTCCATGAAATCCCAGATACAGCCTCACCAGATATACATCTCATCCGTTTAATCAAAGCTTGGATTATGTCAATTTAGTCAATAACGACACCCAGTTCCAGCTACATTTTTAACAGTACCTAGAAAAGCCCCTGATGGATTAGCTCTATATCAATAGTAATTTTTTTGGGACACCAGGCAAGAACAAGTAACCATAATTAATGAAGAAACAGATCAGGAAAATGATGGTGCGTGAAAAAAAGCGAACACAATTATTAAAAAGAGTAAAAAGGGGAAACGAGCGAATTGTCGTACTAGAGATAGCGAGAACTCTAGGCTTGGCCATTTGTCGACCTAATTTGCCAGATTTTCCCCAGATCCCTCGGCTCTTGGCAACGCGGATCGACATCACGATCTTCTGTTTGGTGCCTTCAATTGCTGCCTCGCAAGCTCTCCTGAGCTCCTCATCGTCGGCGCTGGATTTCGCCATTCCTCTTGTCCTTTCACTAGCTTAGCTTGGAATTGGGAAAAACAGAGAGAGGGAGAGATCAGCAAGCGTGTCTAATTTTGTTTTGTTTTGTTTTGTTTTTTTTTTTAAATTAGTTTAATTCATTTCCAATTTTCTTATTTGGGATTTTAACAATTGTTTTGCTGCGTTCCGTTCCGTATCGTATGTGTCCGGTCTGATAGTGTGTATAGGGTTGGGTTATCGATCTGATTCTGTTGTGTCTTGTGTCGGTTGGTGCGGATCTTTCTATTACTTGGTCTTAATTATCCTGGGCCAATTTGGGCCTTTGGAAGGAGTCGACGTAGACTTAACCTTCTGGGGCATAAATTTATATACTTGGGGTGACTTTATTATATTTCTATATATTTATATTTCTGGATTCCACTAATTGCTAATCATCTAATTCACAAAATATTGAAGTTAAAAAGTTTTTAGCCTGCACTTTTTCTAAATGCAATAATTTAAAAAATATCTTCTAGAAAAATATTTTTAAAAAATCAACAGCCAATATCTACCACAAAAAAAGTTAAAAGCCACTTGACTAGCTTATATTTAGCCATTATTGACAAAATCCAATTAATCATTTTTTTTTTTTTTTTGGTTAAACTTGCGCTAATTAATCATAATTCATACATGAAGATTAAAACTATTAAAACTTTGAATAGTATTTCTATCATCCAATTTTGACTCATCCAATCCTACAGGAATGGAGTTGCAATCTCAAAAAGAAAACAATGACAAATTGTTATAAAATATTAATACTTAAAAATAGTGAAAGATTCATTAAATAAAACTAACAACTCTGCCTCATCCTCGAATTGTTTGAGATATATTCGGAAATCTAAGCTGAAGCTTTATCTGATAAGTTGCATCTACATCTGATGTCAGTAGTCCACCAGTCTGCGAAAAAACAGCAATCCCACGAGCAAACGCGAACGAACCAGTTCCGCCAACCACAGCAAGTTCTTGTCTATCTTTATGTGCTATATTATTGGCCTGTACACTCAAGCTACCTGAGTAGTGAGGCGTATCAAATGTGAGATGAATAATATTGAAAGCAGAATCTGCAAAATGTTCAATAGGAATTATGAAGCCTTGAGCCTTTCCAATGACTCGTGATGTGTTCTCAGGTCCTTGTGTGAGTGTACGATGGAAAATAAACGCCCCTGCATCTTGTTGCATGACTGGCTGCACATTAGAGCTTGAAATGTGAGGTTGTTGAATATACAGTGATAGTGCTAGCCAAGGCCTAGAAAGGTCCTTTGATGAAGTTTTATGATGAGGTATTGGAGAAAGCAATGATAAGAGAATTACTAACAGTATCGCTAAAGAAACTGCAGTGCAGAATATGATCCTACACCGCATCATATAAGATGAGACTTTCAATTATGGTATGTTTATCTTGGATTATGCTTCTTAAGTCTTGAAGAGTACCAGTCTCCATTTGGAAAGGTGTTGGTTTAAGCCACCTAATCCACGCATTCCTAAACCTACTTGCAAACTTGATGAATGGATCGAATTAATATAACAGATACCGACTCCATCAATGTGACATAAGTCGCTTTGGCCCAAAAAAAAAAAATTGACATAAGTCGCTATTTTAAAGTATGAAGCAATGGATGCTTCCAATTGAATTTGAGTATTAATTAGCTATATATTATCCAGCATACTTGCATCATATAATGCATTGTTTTTCCCTTTTTAATTTTATTGATTTAGAAAGAAAAGCCAGGACATCAACTCGCATCAAGAACAGCAAATCTAGTGATTAATGATGATACAAGCTGCTTCTCTCGTCCAATAGCTGTGCAATCTCTCGCATTCAAGCTAATTTTTAGCTCAATAATCATATTCCTAGCCGATAAATTACAATTTATTCATGATCACAGAGAATTTCAACATTGTGTCAAGAACAACTACATGCTGCACGACAAACTTGGAATCCAGTGCGCAAAAGGTGGCACTATCATTTTACTACCCAACATATTACAATTTGATACTCTCAGCCCATGAATAACAAAAAGAAACAGCTGCACGCTGCCAGCAAACTTTGAATACAAATATGAAGTACATAAATGGTTCCAATCACTCATCTCCCTTCATCGTATACACAGGAGCTTCAGTTCATACCCATTTCAGTTGCATTCATCAGCTTTCCAATTCTGTCACTCCAGCCTAGATGACTTCTCCATGTGTCTGTCTAGCTATAAGTTTCAGTCCCAGGACTTACCCGCATCTTCCGAACCTGGACCCTTTTTCTAGTTCATGCTCATTCCACATGGACACAAGTCTTTGATCTTTTCAAGAGCTTCAGCCAGGAGCCTTGTGCAACTGCGATTCTAGCTCCAATGCCTCCACTTAACATGGCAGACTAGTTCCCAGCATCCCCGCCAATGAACTCATGGCAACGCCATGAATATGAAAAATAATATATATATATTGAAGTGACCAATTTCCTCAGGATGACCTAACTAGAGAACTGACAATTATAACAAAAAATAGAAGAGCAAAGCTCACATCTAGTATTAATCAATCCATATCACATCGCACCCCTCCTCCTTCGTCCGGGCTTGGGACCGGCAATGTGTGATACCACACAGGCGGAGTTACATGCATACAAACAAGCACAACACACACACAAAAAAAACGCAGCAAACAATTCCAAAATTAAGCAAACAATTCCAAAATTAAGCGTAGTCCTGCATGCTTAGACCACCCACAACACCAAGAAACGACCTGTGACATCAGACCATACAAAACCTGAATTCGTACTTCTACAATAGACAATAGATAATTTAAACCATAAAATATTTGACATTCATTTTTCTTTTACAAAATGACCCCAACGAAGGAAAAGTACTTAAAACAGCTATGCACAAGACATCATCCACTGATAAGTGCTACAGAAATCACCAGGCATCAGCCAATAATTACATGATGGTTGGGAAACAAGAGATGCAGGACTCAATTTCTAGAATTTTCCTCAGCGTCATCATTAAACATCAAACCAAGAAGGAAGCCACAACTTGATCACCGAACTTCACACAGTGCAACTCCTAACAGCCATTACACGTCTAAAAACATTGCAAGACAAACAGCAGCTTCAATATATGCACAACATTTTTCTGAGAAGAAACTCACACGGAACTTTTTTGGAAGAAAATCTAACAGCCAAACTAGAAGATACATTGCATGGTAAACAGCAGCTTCAATGCACAACATTTTTCTGAGAACAAAACTCACTTCATTGGAACAAAGAATTACCAACCCACCATTATAACATCAACAGATGTGTTGCCAAGAGAAGTAACACTCAACTAAAAGATACAATGAATGGTAAACAGCAGAGCTTCAATACATGCACAACATTTTTCTGAGAACAAAACTCAACCTCACTGGAACCAAGAATTACCACCCCACCATTACAACATCAACAGCTTCTGATTCCCATGCCAATCTCATAACTATGTAATCAAAATGCTTAAAATTCACACGTGAAATATCCATGAAATTCTCAATGCTTTACATCCAGGAAAGCAAGAACCCAAGGTCATGTTCCAAGTTCTGAATAGAAATTTTCTCAACAAATAACTTGAGCACAAGAAAAAGTGTCCCCACTTCCAATAATAGCAAACAATGGAAAGTCACTTGAAGAACATACACTTAACTGAGAAGAAGAAACCAAAATAATGATCAAGATGTAGAGAAAAAGGGTGACCAATCCTCTTGATCAACCCCCACAAAACCCAAAGCATAGACAAAGGCCAATACAAAAACCTTCAAAAAGTCAGGCTACAAAAAAGAACCCTGATACCACATTCTTCAAATTCATAACACATATCAAATAACAGAGAATTCTGAAATGTTATGAAGAGGGAGTGGGGGGAAGAAAGGCTCCCCTGATTACTCTGCTGTTAGCTTGCTTCCCATGAATAACACCACAACAAAAAAGCTACTTTTGCAATCTTCAGCCACATACTTCTCCACCCCTGATAAAATCCTGGAGAAACGCACAGCCTACACTCAAACATCAACTACAATGTAGCAAGAACACAAGCACAAATTTTTTATAAGGATCAAAGAGAAACCCCTTGTTGAATCAAACACTTCCTGGATTGATCCTGGTCAATCATAGTCAATGAATTTCTCTTTGCACTAAAGCAATCCAAGAAAACAAGCATCCAAAGGTCGCAAAACTGTTTCAGGTTTGAAACATGCTCATACTCTACCTGTAACCACAAAGCAGGAAAACAAAAATATGTAACATCTTGTATTAGGGAAAGAAAAAGGAAGCAAAATAAACTCAAATTTGGGAGTCAAGGAACACTTAACAACGGAGCAACTAGAATTCATATTTATTAGATTCTAAATTGAGGAATAATTTGCATCAGAAGGCAAAAAAACATCTTTAGCCCATTGAAACCCTGGAAATAAATACAACTAAACAATCTCAAATCCTAATGCACACTAGGGAAAACACAAATGGTTGAAACCGATGGGAAAAGGGAAAGAGAACTCCGTCAATTTTACCTTCTGCCAACACGGTGGATTAAAATTGTAAAAAATAGTTCCTAATAAATTTATCCATGAGTTTCCTCACACAATGGATGGAGTCCTGGAAAATACCAATCAGACTCAGAATTATCACTATCAAGTATAAGATATAAATAATAATACTAATTAATATCCAAGAGAAAACCTTGTTCAAACTTAGCCCACATCTTCAACAGAAGACAAAAACGAACCCCTGGGGAAACAAGAAGCAAATCTCCATTTTTTTTACTTCAATTTGCAGATTACAACAGCTCTAAAACTAAAATGAACTAATTGAAACACAGAAATAAGCTCCAAACAAAGCTTTAAGAGTCACTCTTATGTAATTTCAAGAGGTCAGGCCAAATATTCCATGACAAACAAATATCTGGAGGACAACAGTTCAAACCGAGTCAGTTCAACTTGCTTAAAGTAGAATTGTTACACAACCTTAGAAAAACTAATTAAAACAATAAGAGTAGGAAAGCAAATCTCCCATTATAGATCAATTTGTAGAAAACAGTTATTGCAGAATTATAAATAGCCTAATTAAAACACAAAAATAGACATTAAGAAAGACCAAACAAGTTTTGCGAGGCACTCGGTGTGTTTCTAGATGTTAATCCAATTGACTAATCCATCCCAAACCAATATCTGCAGGCAAGTGAACCAAGGAAAAAAATAAAAGCCAATTTAGAAAATCATGAAAAAGGAACACACAACTAAAGCGCTAATCAGCACCCATAAGTGCAAACTTAACAAGAACAAAAGACATAAAATACTCCCATCTAGTCCTAGGCCAAAAAAATCAACACCCACATAAATGCAAACTTAACAAGAACAAAGAACATAAAATACTCCTTTCTAGTCCCAGGCCAAAAGCCAAATTATGGACTACAAAGACCCTGAAGACATTTAAAAGAAACAAAAAATACTTGATCAATATGCAGCACAACACAAAGAAATCAATAAGAACAAATATCGGGCAGCATGTTTTCTTATCAAACAATTCTGATTAAAATCTTGGTGAAGTAGTCTCTGATTAAAACCAACCCCGTTCTGAAACAGCAACTAAGTCTCCACTTTTAGTTCCTATCCAAAGGATCATCAGCAAACCTACTGCACACGAAGTTAAGAAGTTGCAACACAACATAACAAATCTTTTTAATGAAAATGAACTTAAATCATCATAGAAAAGGTTTGTGTGATAAATATATAAGGCTGCCACAATCCAAACCAGATAAGCTTCAGTCAATGACATAGCCTCAATCAATTTTTCTTCAAATTGCATTTGCTACCCCAGCAAAACACCAAAAATAACACACATCAAACTCCAGCAATTTATCAATCATCAAGAAGATTATGATATTGTCCAATCAAACACTTCCTGGATTGACCCAAGTCAGTACATAGTCCATGAATTTCTCTTTGCACTAAAGGCATCCAGGTAACAAGCATCATCCCAGAGGTCGAATGCCTGTTTCGAGTTTGAAACATGCTCACACACTGTCTGTAACCACAAAGCAGGAAACCAAAAATATTTAATCAGAAAGCAATTCATCTTGAATATGCTTCACAAGGGAAGAAAAGTGAGGATCGAGGGACACTGACATGGGAAGCAACAAGATCTCTTGTTCATAGTTATCAGTAAAGGAATTTTTTTATCAGAAAGCTGGAAAAAAAAACACACTATGCAAAAATATTAGAAAGCAATAGTAGTCCTTTAAGCCCATTAAACCCCTGGAAGTAAATGCAAATAAAAAAAATCTCAGTTCCTAGTGCCATTTGCTAGGGAAAACACAAATGGTTGAAACTGACCCAAAAAAAAGGGGGGAAGAGAACTCCCTGATCAATTTTTACCCTTCGCCAACACGTTGGATTAAAATGTAAAATACAGTTCAGGAAATCTTTATCCATGATTTTCTTCACACAATGGATGGAGTCCTAGAAAATACCAATCAGGCTCAGAATCTACCACTATCTAGGAAGTATAGGATATAAATAACATCACTGATAAATTCAAGAGAACCCCCTTGTTCAAGCTTAGTCCACATCTTCAACAGAAGAAGTAAACGAACCCCTGGGAAACAAGAATCAAACCTCAATTTTAATGTAGTTGTTATATAACTAAGAATGAACTAATTAACAAACAAAAATAAAGCTCAAAATAAGTCACAGTTAAGTATTTTCAAGACGTCAGGCCCAAAATATTCCATGACTAACAAATATCTGCAAGAAAGCAAATCTCCCATTTTAGTTCAATTTGCAGAAAAAAGAGTCGGTAGAATTTTAAATGAGAGAACTAATTAAAACACAAAATAGACATTAAGAAAGATTGAACACAGTTTTGAGAGGAACTCATTTTATTTCTAGATGTTAGGCCAAGTGAACAATCCATCCCAAACCAATATCTGGAGGCAAGTGAACTAAGGAAAAAAGGGATTTTTTAAAAATCGTGAAAAAAGAAACACAAAACTGAAGCTCTAATCAACACCCACAAAAAAGCCAACTTAACAAGAACAAAGGACATAAAAAACTCCCCTTTAGTCCTAAACCAGAAGCCAAATTACAATGTTTGTACAATCCCAAAGACCTTGAAGACAATTAAAACACACAAAAACTGTGAACACGTGCAGCAAAGAAATAAATAAGAAAAAATAGTGAACGACAATATCAAACTCTTCTGGATTAAAATCTTGGTCCATGTGAATTCCATGAGTTTCTCAATGTTCATATCCTGAAAAGGCAAGAGTTGAAGACTGACATTCTTGTTTCTAAGGATATAAAAAAACCAAACTAATGATGGTGACAAAAAAATTATAAGGCACAAATAGACTTCCTGGCCAAGTTTGTCCACATATAAGAAAACAATGGGATACATTTGAAGAACAGGCAGACTGACCCTGAAAAGAACACAACACAGCTGAAAATTAATTTCCTGTTCCTTTTGAGACTTCATATTTTACAAGCAAAAAATCATAATGATCAATCACACTCCATCCAAAATAAGGTGGCAAGAACTCTAATTATTGATATTTTCATCAGAGGAAGGAAGCCAAAAAAAAAAAAAACACAATACTCCTCTTAATCCACATTTCTTCAATTCAAAACATCAAACCACCTGGAAACACATATAAATGTACCAACTCGGATTTTAGTTCAATTTAGCTGGAAATTTTGCGTAGTAAGAAAAAATAAATGCACAAAAGGAGCAAAAAGAAAGCTCCCTGATCACCCTTTGGCTTTTGCCGTCTTGTTTTCTATGCATATAGGAATAAAAACAAATTGATGTTTCATCCATCTTGGTCCTCACAAGACTTAACAAAATGATAGAATACTGGAAAATCAAGAGACGAATACTCAGAATTGCACTAAACAGGATGCACAAGTATCAATATGAAGAACCAAGAAATAAAGCTCAAAATAAAAGTACTGTCACGTATTTTCAAGAGATCAGGCCCAAAATATCATCTGCAGGCCCAATATCATCTGCAGGAAAGCAAAATATCCCATTTTAACTCACTTTGTAGAAAAAGAAGTCGTGGTAGAATAATAAGGAGAGAACTAATAAAAACACAAAAATAGACATTTAAGATTGAACCCAGTTTTGAGAGGAGCTCGTTTTATTTCTAGATGTTATGCCAATTGAATAATCCATACCAAAATCTGCAGGCAAGTGAACCAAGGGAAAAAAAAAAAAAAAAAAAAAAAAGGCATTTCAAAAATTGTGAAAATGAAGAACATAACTAAAGCTCTAATCAAAACCATATAAATGCAAACTTAAGGAGAACAAAGGACATAAAATACTCCCTTCTAATCCTAAGCCAAGAGCCAAATTACAGTGTGTATAAAATCCCAGAGACCTGAAAACAATTAAAACACACACAAAACTGTAAACATGTGCAGCACAGAAATCAATAAGAAAAAACAGTGGTATCAAACTCTTCTGGATAAAAATCTTAGTCCATTCGAAATCTCTCGAGTTTCTCAATGTTCAGATCCTAAAAAGGCAAGAATTGAACCTCACATTCTTGTTTCTGAAAAGGAACTTTTCAACAAATAATTAATGCACAAGAGACTTCCCGATCAAGAATGCACACAAATTAGCAAGAGTCATCCTAAGGAAAGGATAGCCCCCAATATTTATAACTAAGATAAGGAAAAAAAAAAAAAAAAAGACTAATGATGGTGACGACAAAATTCTGAAGGCACAATAAATCTCCTGGTCAAAACAATGAAATGCATTTGAAGAACACAAACTGACCCTGAACAAAAACACAACACAGTTCATCATAATTAATTACTATTCCATTATAGACTTCATATTTTAAAAGCAAAAAATCATAGTAATCAATCGCACTTCCTCCGAAATAAGGTTCTTACCAACTCTAATTACTGATATTTTCAACAGAGGAAGGCAGCCAAAAAAAAAAAAACTTCCTGATAACTAACTCCACATCTCTTCAACTTAGATAGGCTACCACAGCTGGCAGCCAATTTTGTCAAATAGGATGGGCACCAAATACGGTGCCCACATTATTTGACTCGTACAACAGGCAGATTGTAGACGGAGACCCTCGTGGAACGAGGGTGCCCACATTATTTGACTCGTACAACAGGCAGATTGTAGACGGAGACCCTCGTGGAACGAGCAACTAGACTTACTCTCTTAGTTCCTACCAAGAAAGACAAATATGCAAGATCTTTTAACTGAAAGAGATCTGCCAGAAATGAAGAAGAAATTCAAGACCCAAAAAAAAGGTTTGCGCCATATAATATATAAAAGTAAGAAGAATAAACCCTCAATCCAAACCAATAGACTTCATCAATTGTCATAACCTTAGCCTCGATCAATCTGTCCTCCATTTCAGAATTGCTATCCTATCGTACCATTAAAAACAAAAAACATGAAAATCGTCTTATACCTTGCTCTTCAAGCTAGCCTCAGTTAAATTAATTCCAATCCTAAAACCACAAAACAACCAAAACAATAATTCTTCCATCACATTAATGATCCAATAAATTGAAATTAAAAAATTTCGCCTAAGAAGCTCCAAGAATTTAAGATCTTCAACTTATAAACAAAAACCAGTTCAGAAAATTTCACCCAAACCAACGTTTCCCTTCACATCGGCAAAGCCGCATAGATAAGATCTCCCCCAAATTCCAAGCTGAAATCCAACCACCAAAGAAAACTTGGAGAAACAAAACTAATATCAAGTAATACGACATCCTATAGATCGCAGATCGTAAAAGCAAAAGAGCAAAAAATAACAATTAAGAGATCGTAAAACCTAAACACCAAAAAAGGAACAACATTACCAAGCGCCTGGACCCATCCAGCACCCTGACTAAGAACCAGAACGGAAGCGATCAGATTGTGAAGGAGAAGTGGCATTTATAGGATTTATTGGAATCACAGAGTCGGTTCCATGTGGACGCGGTTTCTATATTATGAGGCGGTGGACCGTTGAATTAGCTTGATTTGTACGCGTTCAAAATCTATAAGACAATCGATGATGACTCAGCTTTAGATAAAGACAGGCTCCATGACTATGACAAGGTCAGTTGGTGCTAAAAATTATAATAAAAAAAACTTCTCTATCCCAAATTCATAAAGACAATCATGAATATTAAATTTTTTTTTTTTTTTTGCCAATGTTTTTTTTTTTTTTTTTTTTTTTTGAAACCTTGCCAATGTTAAAAATGTTAGTTTATTTAACTAAAAGTAAAAGAGGTTGTTTAAGGAGAAAATCATTTGGTCAGAATTTATTTAATTAGAATAATGTTTTTTGTAATTTTTAAAGTTATTAAATGGAGTATAATTATTTTCATTTATTAAAATACTTTTTTCTTATGGGTTAGGTTTAGTGAAAATTTAAATTTTTTCATTTCCTCACTATATTTAAGTGAGTTGGAATTTTTAACGAAAAATTATTATCTCTTATTATTCTTAATGTGCAATTTAACTTTTAAAGAACAAGAAAAAGGAAGTTATTTTAATAAATAAAAAATTATTTTATTCATTACTTTTATATAGACGAATAAATCATTCATCAATACTTATGCAAGTTATTTTTATTGAATTTTTTTTCTTTTTAGTTAATTTTAATGTACAATTAATATTTTATTTTAATATAAATAATTTAATAAAATTATATATATATATTGATAAAACGATGTGTAGAATCCTACTAATTATAATGATGAATTAATAATTCTTAATTCTCACTTTAAAAGAAATTTAATTTATTTATATACAAAACTCTAATAAACTTTTCAATTATAAAAATTATATTTTATTTATATTGGAACACATGCAGATTTTGTAGTTTATTGTATCAAAAAAAATAAATTATTAATTAAATTTTTTAATTAAATAAATACAAATTTTTTTATTTTCCAAGCTATATTTTTAACGTATTTCATTAGGATTTTTTTTTTATTATTGTCTTTAACTATTATACGCTAATTTTTTTTAAAATCTTTATAGGTTGATACAACTTTTTCTTTTTTTAATTTTAAATTCCTACTTTAATTTTAATTTATTATCAATTCTATAAGAACATTAAATCTACCTTAGTTATTCTGAATTTCCTCAATAATCTTTTTCACTTACAATATATATATATTTTTTTTATTTTCAAATCCTCAATTAGTAATTTTCACAATATGTAAAACTTTGCTATCATTTGTTATTCACCGCAACACTTACCATCAATCAGCGATATTCACAATATGTAAAACTCTCTTCTGTTATAAATTGTTATTCATGGCAACACCGCCTAATCCCAATAAAATCACTTGTCGAAATGTCTTCTAACAAAGAGGCACGAAAAAAGGAGCAAGCAAATTTATTTTTGGTGAAAAACAAAAGCTTGTCGTTTTTTTTTTTTTTTTAATAAATTACAATTTAGTCTCTAAAATTTAATTTAATTAACTCATTCATTCCTATTATTTGAGAAATTAACTAATTAGTCTCTCATTTTTAATTCAATCAGACTATTTAGGACTTGTTTGTGATTATTGTTTGAGACTAAAAAATTACTTTTTAAATTGTTTTGATTTAATTGATTGATTTTTATTATTTTTTATAAACCGTTTTTTCAAATATGTTTATGAGAAAAACTTCAATTTACATGCTTACGAGAAAAATCAGTTTAAAAAAAATATATAAAAAGTTTTGTTGAAAAATATTTTTTTAAATGCAATCCCAAACGTACCCTTAATCCTTCCGTCCAATTTTTAATTTTTTTTATTAAATTTATGAAAATTTGACTTAAATGCCATTGTATATATAATAAATATAATTTTAATATTTAAAAATAAAAAATTCAAATTAATAAAATTAAATAATAATCATTTAATTATTTAATTTTATTAACATAAATATTTTTATTTTTTATTATATATAATAATAAATAATTTTATAATTTGATGATATTAAATATAATTATTATATAAATATATAAATATTATTTACTTTTATTAATTTGAATTTTTTATTTTTTATTTTTAAATAATAAAATTAAAATTATATTTATTATATATATAAGGATATTTTAATCATTTTTCATAAATTTAACAGAACTGGACAGAAGACTAAATAGTCTGACGGAATCAAAATTAAAAGACTAATTAGTTAGTTTCTCAAAAAGTAGGAATAAATTAGTTAATTAGGTTAAACCTTAATGACTAAATAATAATTTATCCTTAAAAAAATTTCAAACCTATCCAAACAATTTAGAAGATTCAATAAAATCAAACCACTTAATACAATTTGATTCGATTTGATTTAATGGTTCAAACCAAATAATGTACTACTCGCTCCGTCCCAAATTGATAGACAAACTTTTCTTAATGGGCGTCCCAAATTATAGGTACATTTTCATTTTAGAAGAGTACTTTAGTTAGTATTTTACTAAAATATCCTTATTTATTTAATATTGGTATTAATAAACTCATTATTTAAATTAGTTGTATTTATATTTTCAAAAATACATTAATTAATATCCACTAATACAATAGTTGGGTTCCAAGAAATTAATCTTTTTGGGTTGTGAATTACTGCAAGGGTACTTTTAGAAAAAAAAAATTAAAATTAATGATTTTAACTAAATTAACCTATAATTCTTAATCCATATGAAAAGTTAGTTGTGCTTATCAATTTTGGATGAAGGGAGTATTAATTAACTGTTGTATCCAAGGTCTTAAATAATGGTCGATATGTTACGTATCGGCCGTTTTATATAAGTTTTTGAAGGGTCCGATACGTTATTGCGTTATACATGTGCTAATAAGAATTAGTCCTAAATCAGTACTGAATCACCCGATACACACTGATACGGCTGTTATCAAGCGATATGGTCGTGACGTATCAGTACAAAAAAAATATTATTATAAAATTTTTAAAGTTTTTTATTTTATTAATGTAAATTATGAATATATTGTTCAAAAGGACTATTATTTTATATTTTTTATATTTTTCTATTTTATTAGTATAAATTATTGGCATATTATTTTTTACATTATTTACATAAGAGTTTTTTTTTTAATGTATTTAGAAAATTATTGATAGTTTTTACAAAATTCATTTCTTTGTAAAAAAATTTTGTCCGTTGACGTAAATTATTGATTGAATTTTACATTATGACCATGTTTATCTTCATATATTTATATTAAAAAATTTAAATGATGGCCTTATAGAAATTCTTACAAGACTATCATTAATATTGTCTTATTTGTTTAGAATAGGAAGCGATTTTTTTTTTATCACCTTATTTATCTTGAATAACTTGATTTTTTTCCTCATGAATTAATAAAATAAGATTGATTTATAAAAAAATATATATTTTTTAAGTCAAGACACTATTTTATTAGGAATTTATGTAACTTAATTATTGTTATTATGTATTATTCATAAATATGTTATGTAATTTGAGTTTTTATAGTTTAGAATATATTTATTTAAGTGTTTATTAATTTAATGTTTTACATTTTAGATGTTACAGTCTATTTCTTATTGATTTGGATTAGTTTGCTAATCATTTTTGAAAATTCACGATAGCGACAGCCGATTCAGTGCGATTCCATTACACCGATTCCGATACCAATATAATACGTAAAACTATTATTTAAAACGCTGATTGTTGCTACGTGGATAATGTGACGGTAATTTCAAGGGCAAATTACTTCAATGATTGTAAAGTTTGATATAATTATTCTTTTTTTTTCCACTGAAAATGAAGCTTTCATATTTTAATTATTCAATACTTCAAAATTAATATTTTTAATCTTTAAGTGTAATCCCCTAGCCTTATAATCAAATTGATTGCATGAGTATTGGATTAAATTGATTCTTTGTGATGATATTGAATGTGAATTGAATGAGTATATGTTTATATGAATAAGAATATGTGATTAGTGTGCATATGGTCAATATGCCATAGTGATCAAAAGAGAATTTTTCTTGCCATGATTTGTGAATAATGAAAAGTATATGGACCATTTCTGTAATTAATTGTGCCAAAAATGGAATTGTAGAACATTGGAAAATTATGTTTTGTTTAGTTCATTGAACCTAGCCAAATTGTGTCATCTTTCTTTGTAAATGCTTTTGAATTGGAGGACTTAAGAAGGGATTTGCCAATGGAAGACAACAAAATGAATTTATCATCATCTTCTTCATCCATTTTCATAAGCAAGAACGTTACTTTTCTCTCAAAATTTTCTCTCCAAAATTTCTTCTTCTCTTCTTCTTTTCTTGGTTGATCAAAGGAAAAGCACCATCAAAAGGAAAGATCTTAAGGTAATAATATAAATTCTTGAGTTTCTTTTCAATTTGAATGGTGAATATTGTGTTGATTTGAAATTATTTTCTTCCTTTGATGATGATGAAATGGGTTTTAAGAAAATGAGTTTGTTTATGATCAAATGCATCTTGATGATAATTGTGATCATGATTTGGGTATAATGAAGTGTATGGATTTAGATTTTCAAAATGGGTTTGATTTCTTACTTTGAGAAAATGAGTTTCATCTTCTAATTTGATTGAAAAATGAGCTTGATCAAGGTTGGATTTCAAAGATTGATTTGTTGGATCCTTGATTGAGTGATAAAATGAGTTTAAACCTTTGTAAAATTTGCATAACTTGTTCATGAATTGGCCTTAATCATCAAAGGAATGAGAGTCCTTGCTTGATTTTGGTGGTTTCCGAAGGAAACTAAGAAAATATGGAGGGTACGCCCGTACTCCTATGGGCGTACCATGGTGGGGGCAGGGTACAAGCAAGGGTACGCCCGTACCCTTGGGCGTACCTTTGCTACTGCCTGGAATTAAAAGTTACGGCCAAAAGGGTACGGGCGTACCCTCTAGGTGTACCACATGGTGATGCTTACTTTCTTTTTTCCTTTTTTTTTATGCTTTAATCATGATCCTAGGCATGCTAATTGTCAAGCATGATCAATATGGATTGTAATTGTGATGAATTGAACAATTAGTTCAAGGTTTAATCGATTCAATTTCGGTAATTTGTGTATTGATTCTTGAATCGTTAATTGGATTGATTGAGATGTGTTTAATATGGCATTGTGTTCTAAGTATAGAACTATAAGTATAAGATTAGAACCTATCTTGGTTCTATAGTCAAGTTAGGAATGATGATCTAATTGTGGTTAATTGATTTGTTCATGTAGAACCCAAAGACAAGGAATAAGAGGACTCGGGTGATCATCGTTTCTGTTTGTGTTAATTAGGAGCAAAAGAGTCTTAAGGTGAGTACATGATTGTCAATGTGTTATGGGCATCAATTCATTGTTTGATTACCCATTCATTGGATCCTTAGGATCACTCGATTAAACTTATGATCATTGAAATCTATTCATGAAACCAATATATGAAATTATCTATTGAGACCTTCGGTCTATTGATCATTGATATAAATATATATTCGTGAACCTAATATGTTCAATTACTCATTGAGACTTTTGGTCTATTGTTTATTGATGAAATGATAGCACATTGAAACCTTTACTCATAATTGAGTACCATTGTTATTGAATTCTTATTGCTATCAATTGTGAAATTCTATATGATACCTAAAGCATAAATTCCCATCTGATGTGGGGTATACATCAGTCATGTGCACATGATAAAGAAGGCCCGACGGATAGGGATAGTGTATCCGCCCTAGCTAGGAGGGGGGTCCTAGCCAGGAAACCTGATCAGTTTTCCGTTTGATTATTGTAATGAGTGTGCGAAGCTTTTAGCTGATACTCGATCTATATGTGAATGAGAACAATCCGTTCTCGAATGCTTAATTTCTGCTAAAATAAAATAAGTGAAAGTAAATTGTACTCATTTGTACATTCTTTGGATTCATTCATAGTATTCTTTCTTAAATGAATCCCATTGTGATAACTTGATTATCTAATTGTTCATATTGCTTTAAAAGCTTAGAAACTATTCTACTCGCATACCATATTTGAAATCTAGCCAGCATAGCATATTGACATTGTGTATTCACTGAGATTTATATCTCACCCCATAGTTATTTTTTTTTTTCAGGTGCTATAGAGGTTGAGACGAGGTAAAACTCAAGCTTCATCTTCTCGCTTGGGGGTTACTCTGTCCACGATTTCATTTTTGTTATTTTGATTATATCATAATGAATATGTATCTCCAAAATTCAAGTCTAGAGTTCAATGGTCATTGTGATATTGAGTTGTATATGATGATTAAGTATTGTTTATTCAATTTGGGATTGTAATATATGGCATATTACCTGATTGTATTATTGGAATTCCTTTGATGAATGGATGATTTGCATTATTATAGTAGTGTGTTTGGGGTTCTGATCTGGGAATCGTATATGCATGTTTAGTTATTGTATTGAGTTCTACGGATTTTCGGTGGCCTTACGCCTACCCATGCCCTAGGACCGTCGCGGCTCGTGAGTCGGGTCGTGACAAATTGATGTATATACTTTTGCTATTAGGTCGAGTAGACCTTGGATCAATGTCCAATTATTTTCAATTATACTTCACATTGATTATATATGACAATCTAGCATGCCAATGATTGAAATAGAACATGATGAATTTGGGCATGCATAAATGGTACGCCCAGAAAGTACGCATATACCCTTGCCCCGTATCAATTATAAATCACACAGTATAAATGGTACGCCCAAAGGGTACGGACGTACCCTTGACCGTATCATTTAGAAATCACATAGAAGCAATGGTACACCCAGCAGTATGGGCGTACCAATGGTAGTACCACAACCTGGGTAAAGTTTTGGCAAAATTCTCCAAAGACTAAAGAAGGGAAGAAGATCTAACACTCTTACAATCAAGACTAAATCAAAATCATTTCTTTACCAAATGACTCATATTATAACTCATATCATCAATCAACATATAGATCAAACAATAGATCTTAAAAACCCATTTTGGTCAAACCTATAATCATCAAAATGAGAAAGTTTGAAATCCTTTTTGGTAAATCATTTCCACACACTCAACACTTCCCAAATCATGTTTACAAATCATCATTCAATTAGCATTTTCATCAAAGACTTTTCCTTTTCTTGAAACCCATTTGAGTAAATCTCAAAGAAAGGAAGAAAAAGAAAGATTTCAAATCACAAACAAATAAAACATCATTACAATGAAGAAAAAACTTTAGATCTTAGGATATTATCTTTGGATCTTCCTTTTGATGATGATTTTCCTTAGATCAAGAAAAGAAAAGAAAGAAGAGAAGAGAAGAAAAAGTTGAGAGAAAAAGCATTTTCTTTTGAGAACTTTTGAGAAGAATGAAAAAGATGATAGCTAAAGACAAGTGATTGATTGTCTTAAAATGAAATGGATGGTCATGATCTAATCATCGAAGATGAATGGCTAAAAGTGGATGGTTATTTTCCATTTAAATTCTCTAATTCAAAATCAATGAAAATAAGTTGATGCATTATGTTTAGGTTCATTGAACCTTGAAAAATAATATAAAATGACATTAGTGGAAAATGTGACCCATTCTCCACTAATTCATTTCTAGCACAACAAATAACCACTTTGGTCCACATAATTCCCATTAATTGCACTCTATAGCCGACCACCAATATGGCATTTGCCAAGCCATCACTTGCTCATATATTACACATAATTTCACATACTCATATTCATATACACTGAAATTTCCATTTGATAGTTCCAGCAAAATAACCATTTTGCCCTTTTATGGTATATATATTACCATACTCATTTACCAATACATATATTCAAACATATTCAATTCAATCACATTCATATCAACATGTATGCACATGAATGTCATAGTCAATACAAAATATATTCAAAATTTATTTAAACACAATTAAATATTTTGAGGACCATGTTCAGCTCTATCGGTCCAATTACCATTCGATTCTCCATTACTAAGTCGTTATGACTTTTATATACGAATCACATGGGTATAGGGTATTATAGATGGCAACGGGGCGGGACGGGGATACCATCCCCCATCCCCATCCCTGCCTTAGTGGGGAATCCCCATCCCCATCCCCACCTTACATACGGGGATAATTTAGTTCCTATCCCGTGGGGATCCCTGTTTCCCACTTGAATTTTTTTTTTTTTTTTTTTTTGTCTTATCTCAATTCAATTTTAGATGCTTTTAGATAGTGAAATCTAATGTATAAAAATTTAAAAATTAGACTTTAATTAGGTTTTAAACTCACTATATATATATATATATATATATATATATATATATATATATATATATATATATATATATATATAATCGGAGATATTTTGATTATTAGTATGACTTATAAATTTTATTAATTTTTGTATACATTACTTATATATATTTACTTATTAATATATATATAGTATTACTTATATATTTTTTTGTATTTATAAAATTCATAAATAATGGCTGAAAAATATTAATAAATTTATTTAGAAAATATTAACAGATTCATACATACAAAGCATCAACCAAACAAAATTAAATGTAAATACGCCTAATACATTAAAAATGTTCTGTAATTTTGTTTAATAAAATATGAAAAAATTCAGCATACATAAAAGTATGAGAATACTTAACTAAATTTCTTTAAAGTTGTTATGATGTGAGAGAATTATAAAGTGTGATTGAAAAAATTAGAAACCCTAATACATGTGTTTATATATATATATATATGAGTAACTAAGTAATATACTTTTTATATTATGAATAATTAAGTAAATATAATATCGGGTCCCCACGAGGACAGGGGTGGGGAGTACACTCGAAGTCTCCACCCTGTCTCCGCTAACAGGGAAGAAATATTTCCCATCGCCACTCCCATGGGATAAAATTCAAAGAATCCCTGCACTGTTTGGGGCAAATCCCTGTAGAAAATTGTAATAGCCCGAATATTCATGTATGAACTTCTAATTGATGATATGAATGAGTTACAAGTGTTATATCATGTACATTGATGAGTTAGATGGAGTTAAGTTAAGTATTACACTTAGAAATTAGAAATACATGAAATAGAGTTGCAGAGCAAGATTCGCGGGCGCCAAATGAAAGTCGCGACTAGGACAAAGGGTTGTGACCGCAACCGTGGGCGCGATAGCCACCGCAAACCTCTCTGTTTGATTTTTGGAGTTTTAGTTGAAGGAGAATCGCGACCGCTATTGAATATTGTGACCGCAATATGCCTGTGAATAGTCACGTGAACAGTGACTCCTTGCGACCGCTACTTAATATTGCGAGGGCGATTGACAAATCGCGACCGTGACATGCATGTCGTGAGCGCGACTCTCGTCGGGGACATAATCTGGAAGTCAACCCTATATAAGAGTTTTCAGCCCTTAAATTCATTTCACCCAATTTTTCTAAGCTTCTAAACATCTTTTCTCTCAAATTTCTCTCAACTCATTCATTCTAAGTTGGTGGAAGCACATTTATTGCATGATTAAGAGGATTTAAGGTTGGATGGTCCATTCCTCTCTCTCCATTACTCAAATATTTTAACCAAGGTAAGCTAGGGTTTCTCTATTTCTTTCAATTTCTTCTAATAGATGCAAGGTTATGGTAAGATTAAGTTAAGTTAGCATGATTAGCATTGTTAATTGAGTCGAGATTGTAGATTATTGATTTTACTTCTATTTCCATATGGATTTCCTATAGATCCTCTTAGAGATAGAAGGAATGATGATGAAGAAGGGTGTGATCACCACATTTGCTTGCTATAGAGGTTGATTGCAAGCTATTTTGGGATTTTCATTGATTAAGGTTAGTGATAATTATACTATTATCATTGTGTTTTGAACCATGGGGCATAATGCCTGATTCTTTCATGAACTTCCAAATGATTGATGATTATTGTTGAATATCCTTATTGTGATATTAATTTCATTGTATCTATGAACCATGATTGAACACAAGCATGTTTATTGTATGACTATGATATGAACCTCTAAAGAGCCAATGCATGATAATGATCTATGATTCATGATCCCTTTTGTATAAATTTCCATGACCATGACCCTAAAGCAAAAAACTCCAACTCTGATGTGGAGCAAGACATCAGGCATTGTGCACAATGTACTACGTTGGATAGAGTAAAGTATCCAAGCTTTAGCTAGGAAGGGCTATAGTATCCTAACCGTGAGATCTGATCAATCTTGTGTAGAGATGAGGGTATGCTCCGATAAGAAGAGCTTTTAACTCTAATGTTCATGATTGAATATGTTATATGTCTCAGTTCTCAATAACGCCCAATGGAATATACTCATTCTTATGGGGAATGTTAAGATATATGAACCTCTATTCAAGTTATTGCTATTTCTGCTAAAGTATGACATGTACATGATGAATGAACCCTATGAACTATTATTATTGCATGAACCATGGACTTTTCCTTGTGAGCCATCCTTGAATCACCAAGCCTCACAAGTATGGTAGTATAATCATTACTCATTGCTTTATCTCATTAGTGATTCCATTTTTCAGGTGAGCTATAGTTTATTAGTTAAGTTTCCAAGGCGTTCTTCTTCATCCTCGGAAACTCAAAAGATTAATGTAAAGCTCATTTATTTATTTTGATTAATTGTAAAGAAGATGATGATCAAACCTTTAAATGCTTTATGGTAAATGTAATGAATGATATAATATGTATAATGACTTATGATATGACTATGGATGAGCATATGAATGATGAATATAAGTTTAGCATGATGGTCAGGTTTAGATCTTCAGAGATTATATGTGTATGGATTGCATGATACCGTTATGAATGATCATATGGTAAGGTTCCTACGAGTTTTCGGTGGTCTTAAGCCTATCCATGCCCTAGAATCATTACGGCTAGAAAGTTGGGTCGTGACAAGGTTGGTATCAGATCGTAAGTTAAAGTCCAGAGTAGACATACATAAGTTATATGAGTTGTATAGTATAAAAATTACCATGAAGACTAGGAAATTTCTCATGTCAATTGAAGTCATCGTTAAGTATAAATCTGCGTTATCCTTATGTGTTAAGAATTCTTATATAAGTTTACATGTTATCGTATAGATGCCGCCGAGAAGAGGACGCCCTCCTCTTCAAAGAGGACCTCAATGCCCCGGAAGGAGAGCAGCATCCGCCGCTGCATCTATTCATGATGAACTGCCTAGAAATAGGCAAAGGGTACAACATGATGAAGATGATTATGTACCATTTCCTCCAATGGATGTCATCGAGCTCTTGAGAGAAGACATAAGGCAATTGAGGGAGGAAAAGCAAGCTTTGAGGGAAGCTCAATAAGTTCCACAACCTCTTCCGCCTCTACCAGTCATACCAAGGGCACCTAGAAAGGTTAGGGCTCCTCCTCCTCTACTAGTGCCTATACCGGATAGAGGGGAGAGAAGAGTACTTGATGATGGTGGGTTTTCCTTCCAAGACTTCAAGAGACTTAAGCCTCCGGAATTTGCTGGAGAAGATGGTGAGGAACCTCAAGAATTTCTTGAGAAGATGGACAAGCTAGTCCATAGATTGCCCTGTTCAGATGCAAGGGTAATAGAGTTGGTGGGTCCACAGTTGGATAAAGAAGCATGGCAATGGTACTTGAGGGATGTAGAAGAGAGGGTTTACAGTGAGAATCCTCCTACATGGGCTATGTTCAAGCAAGAGCTCATAGATAAGTTTCTAGCTGAAGGGGAACGACAGAATAGGGCTGTACAGTTTGAGCAATTGAGACAAAAGCCTGGAATGACTATTTCGGAGTATGCTAAGGAGTTTAACAGACTTAGCAAGTTTGCTCCTTACATAGTCCCTACAGAAGCAAGTAAAGTGGAGAGGTTCAGGATGGGATTGATCACTCCATTGTATAATGCCATTATCACTCCATTGTATAATGCCTTTCTATCAGTAGAATTCCCTACTTTGGCTAAGCTGATTGATAAAGCCAAAATGATGGAAGCTAGGCATAAGACAAAAAAAGCTGCAAGGGTAGAAAGAGAACAGAAAAACAAGAACAAGAATAGAGGACAAGGCAGTCAAGGTAGACAAGGGGGAAACAATGTGCAAGTCCAGGTATCTGAAGCCCTAGTTTCATCTATGGTGCATAGCCTACCAAGAGGGGGAGGCCAAGGTAGAGGCCAAACCCGTAGTACTTATGTGGCTTCAGCACCAGTGAGTTATAGTGCACCACGGACTTCATATCAAGATTTTACAAATCCTACTTGTCCTAAATGTGGGAAGAAGCATACTGGTACTTACAGGTTTGCCTCAGGTGCATGTTTAGCTTGTGGTCAGATGGGCCACTACATCAAGGATTGCCCTAGTAGGAAAGTACAGCATAACACACCTGCAGCCTCATAGCCTACAGTTCAAATGGCTAGACTAAAAGAAAGGGGTTCTTATGGCAGTGGAAGGGAAATAGGCCAGTCATCTGGTACAACACCCACTACAGCAGAAAAAGGAAAAAAAAGGGTATATGTAGTGAACCAACAGGAAGCCAGAGCAGCAAACACTACAGTGATAGGTATTATTCCTATCCAAGGCATGCATGCACGGGTTTTATTTGATTTTGGTGCCACATATTCCTTTATGTCACCATGCTTTGCAAGGAAGATAGAAAAGAATAGAGAGAGAATGCAAGTCCCTTAGAAGTGTCTATTCCCCTAGGTAAAGTCATAGATGTGCATCATGTGTACTCTACATGTGTAGTAGAGATTGATGGGAGGAAGCTTTCAAGTGATCTGATCGAACTAGAAGTGTTGGAGTTCGATGTAATTCTAGGCATGGATTGGCTATCCCAGCACCATGCACATATTGACTATCATGAGAAGAAGATAGAGTTTAAAAAAGAAGGGAAAGATGCATTTGCGTACCAAGGAGATAGAAGTGACGTTCCTTCTAATCTCATATTTGCAATTGGGGCAAAAAGGCTATTGAGGAAAGGATGTAAGGGGTACTTGGCACATGTTGTGGACACACGGAACACTCCTACTGAGGTTCATCAAATACCGGTAGTTAGTGAGTTTTCGGATGTGTTTCCTGATGAATTGCTTGAATTACCACTTGAGAGGAAAAATGAGTTCAATATTGAACTTCTTCCAGGCACACAACCAGTGTCTATTCCTCCTTACCATATGGCACCTAAAGAATTGAAAGAGATGAAAGCACAATTGCAAGATTTATCGGACAAGGTGTTCATTAGACCTAGTAGTTCACTTTGGGGTTCACCAGTCCTCTTTGTGAAGAAGAATGATGGTTCTATGAGGTTTTGCATCGACTATCGGCAGTTGAACAAGTTAACTATCAAGAACAAGTATCATTTGCCAAGGATTGATGACTTTTTAAATCAGTTACAAGGGACAAGTTGTTTCTCTAAAATTGACCTTAGATCAGGCTACCATCAGCTCAAGATCAAGAATGAAGACATTTGCAAAACTGCCTTTAGAACAAGATATGGCCATTATGAGTTTGTTGCCTTTCGGCTTAACCAATGCTCCTGCAGCCTTTATGGATTTAATGAATCGAGTGTTCAAGCCTTTCTTAGATAACTTCATGATAGTCTTCATTGATGATATCCTCATTTACTCCAAAAACAAGGAAGAACATGAAGAACATTTGAGAATCACATTGCAAACTCTAAGGGAGCACAAATTGTACGTCAAACTGTCAAAGTGTGAATTTTAGATCGATTGTGTTTATTTCTTAGGGCATGTAGTCAGCAAAGATGGAATCAAAGTTGACCCTAAGAAGATTGACGCAGTGTCAAGGTAGCCTAGACCTACGAATGTGACAGAAGTGAGTAGTTTCCTTAGCTTGGCAGGTTATTACAAGAGATTTGTCAAAGATTTCTCCAAGATAGCCTCGCTAATGACCAAGTTAACTATGAAGAAAGTAAAGTTCACTTGGGATGATAATTGTGAAAAGAGTTTTCAACAACTCAAGACATGTCTCACTACAGCTCCAATACTCGCATTACCAAAAAGATCAGAAGGATTTGCGATTTACTGTGATGCTTCCAGAGTAGGATTAGGATGTGTTCTTATACAATATGAAAATTTCATTGCATATACTTCGAGACAGTTGAAGAAGCATGAAATGAACTATCTCACGCATGATTTAGAGATGGCAGCGGTGATCTTTGCTCTCGAGATATGGAGACATTATCTCTATGGTGAGAAATGTGAAATCTATACCGATCACAAGAGTCTCCAGTACATTTTAAAATAAAGAGATCTGAATCTAAGGCAAAGAAGATGGGTAGAATTGCTAAAAGATTATGACTGTCAGATTCATTACCATCCGGGCAAAGCTAATGTAGTTGTAGATGCTTTGAGTCGGAAATCAATGGGATGCTTAGCTCACATTGCAACTGGGAAAAAGCCGTTGGTTAAAGAATTGAAAGAATTGTTCAATAAGGGATTGAAATTGGAGATTTCTGAATCCCAAGGGCTTTTGGCACACTTTCAAGTGAAGCCTTTATTGATTGATGAGATAAAGTCATTGCAAGACAGTGATCCTTCACTGGTTAAGTTAAAGAAAGAAGTTCAAGCAGTCCAAACAGTAGAATTTCAATTGAAAGATGATATACTGATGTATGAGAATCGGTTATGTGTACCGAATATAGATGGATTGAAGGAGAGGATAATGAAAGAAGCTCATCAAGCTCCATATAGTATTCATCCAGGTGCAATAAAAATGTATCATGACTTGAAAGATTGTTATTGGTGGCCTGGTATGAAGAAGGATGTAGCTACCTTTGTATCTTCTTGCTTGACATGTCAACAAGTCAAGTTTGAACATCATAAACCTTCAGGTTTTCTGCAAGAGATCATATTACCATAATGGAAATGATAGCGTATCACAATGGACTTCTTAGTCGGTCTACCAAAGACATCGAGGGGTTATAATTTTATTTTGGTGATTGTGGATAGATTGACCAAGTCGGCCCATTTTCTAGAAGTGAAGACCACATACATTGCAGCTCAATATGCTCAGTTGTATTTGGACAAGATAGTGAGTTTACATAGAGTGCTAGTATCCATCATCTCGAATAGAGGTATTCAATTCACGTCTAGATTATGGTATAAGTTGCAAGAGGCCTTAGGCACACAATTGAACTTTAGCACTACTTTTCATCCGCAAACGGATGGACAATCTGAACGAACTATACAGACATTGAAAGGCATGTTATGCATGTGTGTGCTTGACTTTGGTGGTAATTGGGACAAACACCTGCCTTTGATAAAGTTTGCTTACAACAACAACTATCATTCCACCGTATGAAGCGTTGTATGGTCGAAAATGTAGATCACTGGTATGATGGATGGAAGTTGGTGATAAGCATGTGGAAGGGCCAGATTTGATTAAAGAAACTTCAGAGAAAGTGCAAATCATTAGAGAAAGATTGAAGACAGCCTTTAGCAGACAAAAGAGTTATGCGGATCCGAAATGGAGGGATGTCAACTTTTCTATAGGAGATCATGTATTCTTAAATATTTCTCCTATGAAAGGTGTTATGAGATTTGGAAAGAAAGGAAAACTTTCTCCAAGGTATATGGGCCATTTGAGATATTAGATAGAATTGGCAATGTATCGTACAGGCTAGCTCTTCCTCCGAGCTTAGCCCATGTATATCCAGTATTTCATATTTCGATGTTAAAGAAGTATGTATCGGATCCATCGCATGTTCTACAACCTTAAGCAATAGAAGTGGATAAGGATTTGTCTTATGAAGAAGTCTCAATTGCGATCGTTGATCGACAAGTGAATAAGCTTTGTAACAAGGAAATAGCGTTAGTAAAAGTTCATTAGAAGAATCATGACTATGATGAATGTACTTGGAAAGATTAACAAGATATGATACACAAGTAACCTCACTTGTTCTTTGTGTAGCTTATGTTATTCTATGTATATGTTAAATTTGAGAATGAATTTTCTATAAGGAGGGGAGAATGTAATACCCCGAATATTCATGTATGAACTTCTAATTGATTATATCAATGAGTTACAAGTGTTGTATTATGTACATTGATGAGTTAGATGGAGTTAAGTTGAGTATTGGACTTAGAAATTGGTAATACATGAAATAGAGTTGCAGAGCAAGATTCGCGGGAGCCATATAAAAGTCGCAATTGCGACAGAGGGTTACAATCTCGATCGTGGGCGCGACAGCCACCGCAAACCTCTCTGTCTGATTTTTGGAGTTTTAGTTGAAGGAGAATCGCGACCGCTATTGAATATCACGACCGCAATATGCCTGTGAATAGTCATGTGAACAGTGACTCCTCGCGACCGCTACTTAATATTGCGAGGGCGATTGACGAATCACCACCGCGACATGCATGTCTCGAGCGTGACTCTCGTCGAGGACATAATCGAAAAGTCAACCCTATATAAGAGTTTTCAACCCTTAAATTCATTTCACCCGATTTTTCTAAGCTTCTAAACATCTTTTCTCTTAAATTTCTCTCAACTCATTCATTCTAAGTTGGTGGAAACACATTTATTGCATGATTAAGAAGATTTAGGGTTAGATGGTCCATTCCTCTCTCTCCATTACTCAAGCATTTTAACCAAGGTAAGTTAGGGTTTCTTCATTTCTTTCAATTTCTTCTAATAGTTGCAAGGTTGTGGTAAGATTAAGTTAAGTTAGCATGATTAGCATTGTTAATTGAGTCAAGATTATTGATTATTGATTTTACTTCTATTTCCACATGGATTTCCTATAGATCCTCCTAGAAATAGAAGGAATGATGATGAAGAAAGGTGTGATCACCACATTTGCTTGCTATAGAGGTTGATTGCAAGCTATTTTGAGATTTTCATTGATTAAGGTGAGTGATTATTATACTATTATAATTGTGTTTTGAACCATGAGGTATAATGCCTAATTCTTTCATGAACTTCCAAATGATTGATGATTATTGTTGAATATCCTTATTGTGATATTAATTTCATTGTATCTATGAACCATGATTGAACCAAGACATGTTTATTGTATGACTATGATATGAACCTCTAAAGAACCAATGCATGACAATGATCTATGATTCATGATCCCTTTTGTATAAATTTCCATGACCATGACCCTAAAGCAAAAAACCCCAATTCTGATATGGGGCAAGACATCAGGCATTGTGCACAATGTACTCCGTTGGATAGAGTAAAGTATCCAAGCTCTAGCTAGGAAGGGCTATGGTGTCCTAGCCATGAGATCTGATCAATCTTGCATAGAGATGAGGGTATGCTCCGATAAGAAGAGCCTCTACCTCTAATGTTTATGATTGAATATGTTCTATGTCTCAGTTCTTGGTAACGCCCAATGGCATATACTCATTCTCATGGGGAACGTTAAGATATATGAACATCTATTCAAGTTATTACTATTTCTGCTAAAGTATGACATGACATGATGAATGAACCCTATGAACTATTATTAGTGTATGAACCATGAACCTTTCCTTGTGAGCCATCATTGAATCACAAAGCCTAACAAGTATGGTAGTATAATCATTACTCATTGATTTATCTCATTAGTGATTCCATTTTTCAGGTGAGCTATAGTTTATCGGTTAAGTTTCCAATGCGTTCTTCTTCATCCTCAGAAACTCAAGTGATTAATGTAAAGCTCATTTCTTTATTTTGATTAATTGTATAGAAGATGATGATCAAACCTTTAGATGCTTCATGGTAAATGTAATGAATGATATAATATGTATGATGACTTATGATATGACTATGGATGAGCATATGAATGATGAATATGAGTTTAGCATGATGGTCAGGTTTAAATCTTGAGAGATTGTATGTGTATGGATTGCATGGTATCGTTATGAATGATCGCATGATAAGATTCCTACGGATTTTCAGTGGCTTTAAACTTACCCATATTTTAGGATCGTTATGACTCGAAAGTCGGATCGTGACAGAAATGTGGATACTTGACCATTGTCATTCCTAATATCATATTTGGTCTCCCATAAATTGAAAAAAAAAAAAAAAAAAAAAAAAAAAACATTGTCAAAATAAAAGTCAATGCAAAATTTTCATTATCATTTTGATAATGGGACAAAAAAAAAATCATAAAAATCTTCGTAAGTATCTTTTCTCAAATGTGTTGCCAAAGTCACATTAAAAATCCAAGACAAAAAATCTTGAATAGTTAATGTAAATAATTGCATCTACTGATTTATATAGGATCCACCTAAAATGAATTAATGGTGTCTAAATAGGTCTTAAAAAAAATTTATTGCTTCGCAACAAAAATATCCACAGAGAGTAAAGTTTGTTTGTCATCACCTGATTTTTGTTGATGACACTTTACTCTATATATTTGGTATTTTTCTTTACTTTATCTATAATTCTATATGCTTATTTTCTTTGAGATTTTAACAAAAAGTTTCCAATATAAAAATGGTTATATTATAATACAAATACAATACTAAAGGTATAAAAAACAAGTTTAAGAAACCTAATTTTCTATTTTTGTTATAAAAATTTTTGTTTCAAATTAAATATTAGATCGTATTTGGGTAATAATATTGAATAAGATACAAACTTAATGCGAAATTAATAAATTTAAATTAAAAGTTATCGTGTTCATGTTGATATATATCATATAGACTTTTTTGTGATACGAAAATAATTGCATCATATTACGGTTAATTTACTAATTTGAAAATGACACACTTAACTTGTAAATTCTATTAATGTTCACGTATCGTGTCATCTTAACACATTTAACTCAACATATTTATAATCCATAAAATATGTATATATTAATTTTATATTTTATTTAATAATATAAATTAATAATGGGTTAAATTAGAAAATTTAATAATGGTTAAATTAGTAAATTTAATAATTTTTAAATATTAAAAATAAAAATAATCTTTATTTAGAAATTTAAATATATTATTTGTATTTATTGTATTACTCATTAATTAAGTGAATAATATTTGTAATTAAATTTTTTACATGATAAATTTATTGTATCGTATTCGTGTAGATCATTATGGTATTATGAGTATAGGTTGATCATACATGAATATATTTTGTTAATACGAACTATCACCCCTAAATCAGATTTTCACTGCATTTAATAAAATAGCACATAAAAATTAAAAAATTATGATCAAATTGTGACAAATTAAAATTTTATTACTCTTTAAAAATCAATGAGAATTTAATGATGATTAGGATAATTTAACATATCACAACAATACCACAAAAATATTAAAAAAATATTCATAAGTATCTTCTCTATAATATCTATTGCTAAACTTACATTAATAAAAAGGCAAAAAAATCTTGAATAGTTAATGTTAATAATTGGGTTTAGAATCCACCTAAAATGCATTAATGGGTCTAAAAAGTTATGTTTGAAAAACATTTTATTGTTTGGTGACAAAAAAAATCTAGAGATTTATTGCTTGGTAACAAAAAAGATCTAGAAATTTATTGCTTGGTAACAAAAAATCTAAGGAGGAGTCGAAGTTAGTCAAGAAAATGTACCCTTTTTCTTTTACTTTCTTTTCAACTTTTGTTTTTTCTTTTCCCAATTGGCTTAAGAAAATCTTGGAATCAACTGAAACCTACCATCTATCCCACTCATCAACGATAACACAATGATATACCAATGTATTATATTCATACTTTTAGACTTTCCTCTTATTCCTTTTTCTTTTTTACAATAAAAATAAAAGTGTTTAACCCCAATAATCGAGGAAAATTAATAGATAAAAAGACATTTAATTAATATAATTTATATATCTATTTTTTTTTGTCCATTAAAAAAATATCAATATATATTTTTTTATTTCATATATTATTATAACATTTAATTAGTGTATACAATTAATATTGATAAACTTACTCAAGTGTCAGTTGTGTTAATTTAAAAGAATTTACTTATCATTTTATTGATTAAGTTCAATTTTTAATGTCAATACTTACGAGCTAATTCTTAGATAACATAAGTTAAATATGAAGTGTACCCTTAAATTCATTTAAGAGGAGATTTAATTTTAATAAACTTACAAGCTAGGTCGAGGATATCTCTTACCAAATAAAAAAAAAAATTGTATTTACCTTATACTTACAAAAATCAAGTGTTTCCATAAAGAATCTCCCATTCAAATTTTAAAATGGATAGAAAAAACTTTTAAAAAATTGAGAGTTATTTTTGTTGTGTAACACATTATATGTTTAAAAAAATTAAATTAAATATCTAGATATGTATATCTTTAATGATTTTGATTTTTATATTTCAAATGAGTTAGGTATGTAGTTTAAGATGAATATATGAAATATCATATTTTCCCTCAAGTATTCTTAACAAGTTAATAATCATTTAAAAAAAAAAGTTAATAATTAAATTAACTACTACCTTAATAACTTTTTAAAAGGCATTCTATAAGAAGAAAATATTTAAATATTAAACTCATATAATTCTTTATTAACATACCAATTTAGCTAATACTAATACTCCTATTTTAATTTTGCCCACACCCAATGGTGTATTATACACATACACTTGCATAATTGGTCAGTTCTAGTTGTTGGTTAGTTTCTGGGATTTGTATACAATATAATAAGGTTAAGACAAATGGCACCCACCAACCAATACACTTCATCAATACTCCTTAAGATGTGCATCTCCCTTCCCCAATATTTTTATTCATTAGGAGCTGACCTCAACTTGAAACTATATTCCAATTCTTATTAAATCCATGAAAATTTACAATTTCATGATTTTTTTTATTCATTAAGAAGTCATATGATTTATTATTTAAATGAAAATTTTTTACTATATATCAATGATAAACAAGAATTTAAAAATTTTAAATTTAAAAAATTATTTAATACATTCAATTTACATACATTATTTTTTTTCATATTTATGTGACGCTCATCTACCAAAATTTTATATTAATTTCATATGAATGTAAACAAATAATACATATTATTATTATTTTTTAAAATAGAGACTAAACCTTAATAGTTAATACTAGTATTGAGTACAGTTCGATTCGGTTTGGTTATTAGAAAAGAATTAAATTGAACTAAAATTTTCCATTCTTTAAAATTAGAGAACCAAAATCTAATCGAAACTAATGAAGAACTGGATTGAACTGAACTGAAAATTCAGTACAATACAGTTCGGTACTTTAGTTCTTTTAATTTTATCCAATTTAAACATGTTCTTCGATTCTTTATGTTAAAACAAACCACTTTTTGTTTTTAATTTTTAAACCTAATCTAACAAGTATTCAACTAATCTATTTTTAAAATTAAAGCAATAATAAATTAATTAATTATATGAACTAAATCTGTGAAGAAAACAAATAAAATTATTATAGGCCCATTTAACTAACAAATTACATTTTGCTCCCTAGATAAGAAAACTAAGTACAGTCTAGTCCTTAGAAAATTACACAATGATCCAAAAATTACAAAACATTTTCATCCTAGCCACTTCTTCCCTTCAAACAAACCATCTGTCACCATTATTTTTCAAAACTGCTGTTTGACCACCATAAAGCTCTCCATCTCCTAAAATACATAAGAAAATCCAAAGATAAATAAATAAAAACATACAAATTTAAAATTAATCAAAAAATTTGAAATTTAAATTAAAGATTTTTTTTAAAACAAAACAAAATTAGTTAATCTGTAGATTTAGCCTTAATCCATATTGACCTATCCTGATCGAGCCTCTAAATCAACCAAATCACCGATCTAACAGCACCACAGAAATCAACAAACACAAAATTCAAATCATAAAGCCTTTGCAAGAAAGATTCAAACCGAGAAACAACAAGGAAACTGAAGTAAATAAACCTAAGTCTAAAACGACATAGTTTTAAAAAATAAAAATCATGTTTTGATCCCAAAATTTGTAAAAGAAGTGCAATTTAGTCCTTATAAGCTAATTTTATATTTTACAATTAATTAATTTTTATCTAATTTTATAAATGGAAATAAATCATAGAATGCTAATAAATAATATTGATTAAAATAATTTAAACTAAAAATTAAACATTAACTTTAGTATCTAAAATAATTCTTGATAATATTTTAGATATATAATAATTGACATAATAATGAGTCTAAGGTTTGGATTTAAATGGGTTATATACATATATATATATATATATATATACATATATATATATATATATATATATATATATAATTAAAATTCAGTTCGATACAATATAGTTCAGTTCGATATAATTCTCAGTTCAAATATGAGTTAATAACCAGTACCATATCAAATTAAAATTTTCGGTATAGTTTTCGCTCTAAATTCTAAATTTCTTATATTATAAAACTATTCGATATTGTGATTCGGTCCAGTATTTCTGAGTAACATAATCAATCCTAGTTAATACCATATAGAAACTGAAATATATTATACAGCATATTATTGTCAGATTAAGCCTGTAAATATAAAATGTAACAATCATCATATTTACACTTAATAATTTCTCTTAAGACTCTCCACCCGTAAATATTATTATCACGAATTAGGTAATGTTTCACAAATTCAAACCAAGTTATCCAAATATGAATTTTCATATAGAAGGTTATGAGTATCCAAGATTTATACAAAAAGATAATGTTGTTGGCTTATCATTTAGTTAAGGAAATTAAACTTTGAAAAAACAATTTTTTTTAATAATAATAATTAAAAAAAAAAAAGAAATTAATTAGTAACTGTTATTGTCAAAATGAAATGAAATAGAAAAGAAGCCGACTAGGCCGGTTTTGCTTGAGAAGAAGGGAAGCTCCAACGTCCAATTCCTCTCTTTGCGGTCAATTTCTTAAAGGGATGGACTCTTATCTTTATATTATTATCTCTCGCAAAACCCTTTCTACAATTGTGTTTGTTTGTCTAATAAAAACCCAAACAACTTGTGCTTTGTTGGTTGTGTGTGTTTAATTATTCACTTTGGCATTTCATCAACCAGTTAAGGAGTATTTTTAACAATCAACAAAAAAAAAAATGGTGCGTTATGAAGAACAACAGCTTCTTGTAGGAGGAGGAGGAGGAGGAGGAGGAGAAGAGCTCTCCCTTTCTCACTCTGACCCTCTTGTCTTTGAGCTCAACCGTCTTCACAACCTTGTCAAAGGTTTTATCACTTCTCTCCATTTTTTCTGCATTACAGCATCTCTTTCTTTCTCATATATAAACACACAAAAATGTAGCTTTTTTTTTTCTTTATTATTATTATTTTTATTTTTTGCATCAATAGGTTTCGTTCGTGTTCAAATCATTTTGAAACTTCTTTTTTATTTTTTCTTTGATAATAAAAGATTTTCTGTTTCAAAATCTTGAAATTCCTGTATTGTGGCACAGAATATTCGAGCACTGAGCTATTAGCATTACATTAAGAATCTTTCTAGCGTCTGAATTCCCCTTTTCCAGTACTGTTTAACACAAATTAAGTTATTTTACACATAATTATTAATGAGTTACTCTGCACTAAAATATGTGTCGTTTTAAAAATTTGTTTTTTCAAAATATGGGTCTTAAAATAAAATATTTATTATTTATTTTCAATTTTACCCATCCATTATTTTAAATATTTGCATTAATTATTTTTATTTTTCCATGTGATATTTCAGTTTTTTTTTTACCTTTTATGTATTAACTATAAAACATTTTAGTAATATTTTTTATTCCATTTATTGGAGATTTTTTTTGTTATTTAATATAACATGATACTTATAAGGTGACTTTGGTGGTTACAGCTGGTTTTAATGTTTATAGTTATGGCCTAGTGGCAATTATACCTGATTTCAACGTTGGGAAGAGATTGGATTGTGGGTGAAAATGATGTGTTTTGTCCTTCAAAAGACATTTAATAGAAGAGAGATGTGTTTGGCTTTATATACAAGGCTAAGTCACCATAATAAGAATTGGTAATTTAGCGTAAACAATATTTTTTTGAATTCAAAGGTAAGCTAAATAAGATCTTAATATGAAATTTAACCCAGTTGAGAAGGAATGAAATTTTAAGTTATACCCAAAAGAAAAAAATAAAAACCAAGTCCTTTTTTATCTATAACTTGTGAGGATTCATCAGCAAGATAGTATTCAGGAGAAGAAATATGAAGAGCAGGAGAGCATTATTATAAAATCTTAACTGAATGAAGGAATTTAAAATAAGAACTACCATTTAAATATCATATGATGACTAATTATTTTTATCATTCTTTCAGAGAAAGACAGAGAGTTGGGAGCTGCTCAGACAGAAATTAAGGCTTGGAGAACAACTGAAGTTTCAAAGGATAAGGCTATAGAAGAGGTATTGAGAATTTTAGGCACACATTAGTAAATAATTCTATATTACAATATTTGAAGCAGTCAAGTATGAGTATTTCATACAATTGAACTGTTATTAGGGAAAAAAAGAAAAGAAAAAAATAATACTTAACAAGCATATTACTATGTTTCTTCAGCTCACCAGTGAAGTTAACAAATTGGATGAGAAACTCAGAGTCACTGAAAATATTCTAGAGCATAAGGTTTGTTAAATTACTAACTAAAATCTTATAAAAAACAATCCATTGTGATTGACCTGTGGAATTAAGATGATCTATTATTGTCCTAAATTTAATTCATTTGTAGAATCTTGAAATCAAGAAACTCGAAAATGAAAAGAAAGATGCACTAGCCGCGCAATATGCTGCAGAAGCAACTCTTAGAAGGGTTCATGCAAATCAAAAGGACAATGATTCCCTTCCTATTGAGTCCTTCATTGCTCCTCTTGAGGCAGAGATTAAAATGTATAAAAATGAGGTAAAGATTATGGATAAACAAGATTGATTTTAAGATACAGCATAAGAGTTTTATTTATTTGCATATACTGAAAGTTAAGCATTTTTCTTGTCACTTTTGCCTTCTCAGATTGCAGCATTACAGGAGGATAAGAAGGCAATGGAACGGCTCACCAAGTCAAAAGAGTCAGCTCTGCTTGAAGCAGAGCGGATCCTGAGAAGTGCTCTAGAAAGGGCTTTAATAGTTGAGGAAGTTCAAAACCAAAACTATGAGTTGAAGAGACAGATAGAAATCTGCCATGTATAATTTCTTAATTGGCGTGGTTACATTTTGCATAATAATGAGGATCTAGTAAAGAAGCTAATTTTATGTGTATCAAATACAGGAAGAGAACAGAATTCTGGAGAAAACGAATCGCCAAAAGGTTTTGGAGGTTGAAAAGCTTAGCCAAACCATTTTAGAGCTTGAAGAGGCTATTCTAGCTGGTGGAGCTGCAGCCAATACTATTCGTGACTATAAACGACAAATTTCTGAACTAAATGTAGGTTTCAGGCTTATATTATATCATGCATTTCTGCAATTTTCCTAGAGCATCACATAGATTTAGTTACCTGGTCTTGACTTGGATTCACTTTTCAGGAAGAGAAAAGGATTCTGGAGAGGGAGCTAGCCAGAGCCAAAGTTACTGCAAACCGAGTAGCGACTGTGGTAGCTAATGAGTGGAAAGATGAAAATAACAAGGTCATGCCTGTCAAGCAATATCTGGAAGAGAGAAGGCTGCTGCAGGTTTTTACCTTTTTTTTTTTCTTTTTTACTGCAAATTCTTGCAAACTCCTTATTAACATTTAATCCTTGCTTCGAGCAAAAATTCAGTTCCTTCTCCTGATACCAGAAACAACTTTGAAAATTTAAACATAAAATGTAAAAACAATACAATGATAACTTGATTGAGTCCATTTGCAATTCTATTGTTTCTATGACATTTCTGCTGCATATGCAGGCAGAGATGCAACGGCTAAGAGACAGGCTAGCTGTATTAGAGAGAACAGCTAAGGCAGAAGCACAGCTCAAGGCAAGTTTTTTCTTCCATTTTTATTAATTCTAAATATTTTCATCCATTTAATCAATCAATCAGCTTATATTTTGGAAAATGTTAATTTACTTCAGGACAAGTTCAAGCTAAGGCTAAAGATACTAGAAGAGGGCTTAAAGCATGCATCAAGTTTTTGGGTTCACTCCGATGCTTTTTGTGGATCCCCTAAACCAGCAAAATCCAGTAATATACTAGGATTCCTAAAAAGTAATGGACTAAGGAAGAGGTCTAGCTCGCAGCCGAGGGCTTCATCCATTAGTAGAACTGCTCCTTTACAGCAGCCAACTATAGAAAATGAAAAGGCTAATGCTGCTGCAGAGCTGAAACGAACTGAGAGCTTCAAAAAGGAATATGGGTTTGGCGAAAACAAATTGAGAAATAGTCTATGGGCATCTAGAAGTAAGATTATAGATAGCAGTGGAAAAGAAAATACAGAACTTAAGACAAATACAGATGCAAATATTTACAAGCATAATAAGAATGTTGATACAGCAATTTCAACGGAAATGAAGAGCAAAGCTGGTGGCAATGAGGACTTGCATAATATGGGAAGTACCATTTCAGAATGCAAAGATGTGGTTTCCGGGTTTTTGTATGACAGACTTCAGAAGGAGGTCATAAATCTAAGAAAATCTTGCGAAGCAAAAGAGAGTAACTTGAATACCAAAGACCAAGAAATTCAGGTGAAGTGATAGAGCCCTCCCTCTTTTCTTTCTCTATTAGAAGCATTTGGTCAATAAAATATTGACTTCATAAGGTAAAATTATATGCAGATACTTATGAAGAAGGTCGAGGCACTGACAAAAGCCATTGAAGTAGAGTCGAAGAAAGTGAAGAGAGAAACAGCAGCAAGAGAAAAGGAAGTTGTATCAGCAAAAGTTGATCACACCAAAAAGATTGGTACTATGAACTCTCCTAAAAGGCAAGTAAAATTTTAATCTTTCAGTTTAATCTTTGATGATAAAGGACAGTTTGCTAAGATGAGAATACTGATTAATGTAGTAATTAAATAACCTTTGAGATAATTTTGATTGCAGCAGGTTAATGAAAATGTCTTGAAGAATTTTCTCAATTGGATTAAATTGAAAGCTACATGAAATTCATTTGATTCTTCAACTTTGTGTTCTGATTCTTCGGTGTAAATATGCGACTGCTTCATTGATGATTGCTAGTTGAAATAAAGTTTGGATTTGATGCAAAAAGGAGTTCTGACCTTTGAGATTTGGTTTGGTTTGTGTAAATGAATAAATAGCAATACAATTGAATTGAAAAATGGAAACAAAATGTTCTATTTAGTGAGGAATATGTAACAAAGAAACAGTTTGGACAGAAATAAAAGCCAGATAGATTCACTGAAATATTATCTGTAGGCATGGATTATGGAAAAAGATTGTGCATCAAATTTATACATCCATCTTCTTTCCCCTTCTCTCTCTATCTCTTTTTTTTTTTATCATGCAGAAGTTGGTTATTGATATAATTGCAGTTCAAATCCCTGAAATTCCTGTGGTTTTATGCTGTTGCCTAATCAGGCTTCTCTTAGCAACTTCTCATTCTAGACCTTTTCCTTACGACAATGGAATTGGAAAAGCATGCCTACAGGGAATTCTGAGGAATGAAATACACAAAATACATATAAACAGAATGGCCTAATGAAAATCTCTGATATAAAAATTTGGTGTATGTATCTAATCTTTGCTCATAACTGTCTCAATCAAGCTCTCATGCCCTTTTTCATACTTGTACAGTAAATATTCTTCCTAGAATAGATCAGAAGAATAAAAAGAAAGAAACAGAAGATAACTAGTAGTGATTACAAACACAATCTGCATTTAACAACGAAAAGCTGCTAAGGATATGCCAGGAACAGAGGAGGCAATGCATAAAGATTTAAAAGCAACAAAAACACCTCTCCATTTTCCGCAGAATCTACTTTGTGTCATCTATTACAAATATATATATACATTTACCAGATGAATTGAATTACGAAATATATATGCAACTGGTGAAGAAAAATTTTGGCAATTATGCTACCATTCTTGAATGGCTGCCATTTTTTATTCTCCTCCCTAAAACTCGCAGAGAATCGGACAGCATAACCTTTAGAATTGAACTCCTTTGCATTTCTTAACAATAACTCCAACTGCTGCCTAGTTAACACAATCTTGACTTTCTGCTTTCTACAAGTTTCTTTGTTGCTTTTTACAAGGGGTGGCACAAGATAATAAGGCTCCCCTGCTTCTAGCTTGGTATTGGGTGGCAATGGTGAAAAAGGAAGGGAATGGTGTACAACCTTATAGCTGCGATAGCGGCCAGAAGTGATTTTTCTAACTTTTGTTGAGGCTTTGAACTCTTTTTCTTCTCCATTGTATAATATAACTCTACTCTTTTCTGCAGGTTGATGACACAGTACATCTATACAGTTTCCCATTGTTCAATGATGCTCTGAATGAAAAGAGTCATCAATTTTATAGTGTGGCTTTAATTGATTTCACGTTGGAGACGATTTGACGTGCAAGCCGTCAAACCTAATTTAATTTTTATAAACATATAAGAAAAGGGAACTTCATCATATATTCATATTAGTTTATTACATTCCCTTTTGGGTTTTTATTGTTCTTTAACAAGGCAAGTCCATGGACATATGAATTTCTCAGCAACAGAACATTTTGGATAATGTTTATTTAATCTTAAAGAAGTCTAAGGTCTGTGTACTATGCATTGTATAATGCCTTTAGGAAAAAAAAAAAAAAAGAGTTAATTTCATCTATGGTCCTCTAACTATTAACTTATGCACATTATAGTCTTTTAACTTCAAATTGTAACAGAAAAGTCATCAAACTTATGATTTTGTAACAATCTAGTCCTTTTATACCCTATTCTTTTTATAATTCTATTTCTTATCCCAAATCTTTTCTTTTGTTATCAAAGAAATCTAAAACTCAGTTTCACTCACCCTTAGGCTCTGATACTAGTCTTTGTGAGTCTACTCTTTCTCTAAGCTAGAGACGGAATACAGAGAGTTGCTCCTAAGGATCTTTAGTGTGTGTTCTGGTATTTCTGATTTCTTTCAGTTTCTCATACTCGTTGTGATATCGAGAATTAGTAACAAATCCCAAAGGACCTCTGTTCTTGAGAAAAATTCTTTAAACTCACTCTGTCTGAGAGTCAACTCTTCTAAATTTTTAGAAAATTTTTCTAATGAATTATTTAAAGAGTCTAAGCGATTTATAACATAATTTAATAATCCTATTACTGGATCCTTGCCTACACCGTGATCAAGGTGATGACAATCAGGATAAGAACAGTTGGGTTGATTATTGCCCATCCACTAATCATGCTAAAGCACCAATCCGATCTAAAACAAGAAAATTATAAAACTCAAGTTCTTGATCAAAATAAATTTTAAGTTCTATTTCTTCTTGAGTTGGATTAATAAGTCTTTCGATCCTTGTTAAACAATCTCTTAGATGTTCAACCCTTTGTTCGTATTGAGTAAATATAGGATCCTATAGTCTAAGACTAGCACTTAATTCTTCCTTTCTAGCTTAAGTTAAAGCTAAACCTTTAAGCCAATTTTGATTAGAGGTTCGACGGGAAGACATGAAAGTTTAAACATACATTTAAAACATTCATAAGATATATACATTGTAGACCGGGTCCACTAAGCTTCTGCAAATGCTTCAGCTCTTCTTTAGGCTCGTCACCAGCAATACCTAGGAAGGTTGGAGGTTATGGCTACCCTTCTATCTCTTTGGTGGGACTTACAGAAACACTCTTGTTTAACAGACATTTTTAAAGAATAAGGTATATATGAGCTTTAGGTGTTCTTCAAATTAACACTTCAAAAGAAAATAGAAATTCTGAAATTATTCAGAAATATTTCTTTTTATAAAAACTTTGAAGCTCTCTCAAAGCTCCCTTTTACATAATACAGAAGGAGATATAAATAGAGGATACATAAGCTGGTGTCTATCAAACTGTTTGCCAGCTCAAAAGTAAAAATAATTAAAGCATATAGTCACACTGACACTAATTAAAGCAACCAGACAGCTGGTGCCTTTGGTATTGTTTTCCAGCTGTGTTCAATAATTCAACAGATAATAATAAAAGTTATCCTTATCTTTACAGCTAAGGAGATAATGACTGCTTATCTTACAGCATATACGTTCTTTTCTTTAGAGCCACAGACCTTTGACAGTTGGTGCTTCTTTGTCTGCCACTTCTTCAGAAAAGCAATTCCTCAATTATCACACTGAGGCTGACGTCATGGATGGCGAAAATGTCATTCCATCTGTGAGTGGGTGACAGGGATGTCCATATCTTCTTTCAATTACCTGTAATCTCTCACCATATCTTCTGCAAGACGTTGTTCTCTGAATTCAGCTATCTTCTTCCAAACCTTCAACGTTTCAGGTTGGAAATCCATAATAGGATCTTGATCTACTAATCTCAGAAATAATTTCTTGGCTTCTTCACATCCTTTTACCATGAATATTTCTCTGAGATACGAATATGGGGACCAGATAGTAACAAAAATTTTACCATCTCCAAGAAGGACATAATTATTAGCATAAATGACCTTCTCCAGGCTAGCTTTAAAATTTTCTATCCTCAAAGCCTTGGTTATAATTTTCTTTTCTTCATACATTTTAAAATGAATTTTTAAGTTCTGATTATTAACCTTTTGAGGTTCAACAAATTGCTTAGCCATAACAGGACGGAGATCCCATATCTGATAAGGATATCGAACTGTACCATCCTCACCACAATCCATAACT
>CATKHJ010122490.1:0-11011 GCA_949750685.1 Vernicia montana | reverse complement strand
ATATAATTTTAGATGGATTAAAACATAATTAAAAAGTTATATTTAGACATATTCATGTCTAATTAAACAATATATATACAACTATTGCCGTAAAACATTGGTAAAAGTGAAGCCAATTTTAAGTCTCTTAAGAATTGACTTAATTCAATCAAAAAAAAAAAAAATGACTTAATAATAAAAAATAATCCAAACCTAAACTTTCAATTTCGGAAATTAAATCTTAATATTTCAATATTAATTATAATTTTAATGTCAAAAATACTCAGAAATAACTCCGATTTCTAGCACGTGTAAACGATCTTCTAATCCTGCAAGACAGCAAATTAGAGGATCAGGCGATGTGCCTGAGAGATCACTCCGATGCTTAAGTTAAAAAAATTGAAAATTATAAACTTTTTATCACTAAGAGTGTTTAGAATTGTGTTACCCCTTTAATAGAGAAAATAACTCTTATTTATAGTAAAGTGCCTCAGATGCCGAATCCTTCTTAGAATCGAATTATTCCTTATCAGTATTATATATGGAGATGAATTGTAATTTCATAATCGAATACGGATTGCTTGGACGAACCTCTTATTCACTTATGGCAATCAGTTTATATTTAAGATGTATCAAGTTCATTGGACTATTGTTTTCTTATATTAATTATTTATTATAAAGAGTTTGAGGTATATAAAGAGCTCCTTGAAAATACTCTTTATAAAATTCAAGGAAATAGCCAACTTTAATCCAAACAACATTGACTCAGCCTCATCTACCTCTACACGAACATTAGCAGCTGTCCATTTTGAAGCTGAAGCCATCACTGCCCCAATTGAGTCATGAAAAATCACTCAACTGCCATATCCTACAGTGGTATACACATCAACATCCGTGTTCAACTTAATGGTTCCTGGAGATGGAGGCATCCATCGATGTATAAGGGAAATAAAGGTTTGAGAAGCATCATTGACAATAGCATCGCGATAGTCTTGCAAGAGCTTCAAAGCTTTGGCTCTTATGTCATCTGGTCTAATATGTACCTGTTTAAAGTAGAGCACATTTCTTGTGTGCCAAATAGCCCAAGCAGTAATACAAAACAATTCTAATGCTTCTATTTTCTTTAGTGCAGCTACGCTCATGTACCATTCTTGAAAGGATAAAAACGACAATAATAGAGGTAGCACACTCACTCCAAACCTCTTGAACCACACTAAATTGACAGAGTTTATGGAAATTAGTTTCAATCTCAACATTACAACGTCTACAGTAGGGTTGAGTGAGATATTCTTGCTAAGTAACTGATCCCCCGTTGCAAGATTTAAGTGGCAAGCCCTCCAAATAAAATGCTTCACGTTTGGAGGTATATCCAAGCTCCAAATGAAAGACCATACCATCTAATTTCCTTATACATTCAAAATAGCTGGACCATTAGCATTAAAGTTCAATGAAGTAAATGCAAGATGATAGCCACTTTGTACCGACTAGTCACTATTAGGATTATAAAACCAAGAAAATATATCTATTAGTCTTCTTTGGCTTAGTGGAATGGATAGGATGAACTCAGCTTCTTCGTGCTGAAAAACACTTTCAATAGCATCTCGATGCCAGCCTCATATGTTGTTATAAGAGAGCTCACATACTCATATGATTGAAGGAGTCAACAAGGTGATACAACTTCAAATACAATCTGTCTTGGAATCCAATTGTCCCCTCAAATCCTTATATTGTGACCATTACCCACACACCAAAACCCATCATTTCAGAAAATAAGCGAACTGTGTAATCAAAATCTTAGAACAAAAATATAGGAAATTATCAAACAAAATTTTAGAGATTTCCACAACATGAATCTAAAATTTTATTTTCTAGATTTAATCTAACCTAAGAAAAAAAACAAAATATAATTTTACTGCTATTTTTTAAAATTTTATTTTGCTATTCTTCAAAAAAAAAAAAAAAAAAAAAGCACAGAACACAAATCTATTAAAAAGGGTAGAAAATATTACCCAATATACAGAAATAGTCAATGGACTTCGAGTAAACCAAACCTGATTTTGTGTTCACCCCTCGTTCTGGGCACAAAAGCCTCAATGAACTAGACCCAACTTGCTTTTTCCGAGTACCAAAGTCGGTTCAAACTAAACCAGACCAGACCTCAAAGCACCAAAACCAGACCCGTTTCTCCAAAAAAAAAAAAAAAAACATACCAACTCACCAATGAAGCCGTTTATAGCTTTCAATGATCAAACATAGACCCGTTGTTACCGTCTGCTGATTCACTAAATACAAATAGAATCTCGTTCCTAGTATCAGAAAATGATTCAAGACACACAGATTCAGACCAAACACCGGCGAAACAAAGGCGGGGGAAGGAGAGTTAGATCGTGAAATGGAGAGAGCGGGAGAGAGAGCTCAGATCCTCAGATCGAGAGAGAGGGAGAGAGAGGAGGCTGGGTGTTTGGGTGAGTAGAGAGTCTGATGGAGAGTTGGGTATGAGCTGTCTGTGTTCTTGAGAGAGAGAGAGAGAGAGAGAGAGAGAGCTGAGATGAGAGGGATCGGTGTTTTGGTGTGATCTGAGGGGAATCGATTGAGGAAGCTAGAGAGATATTATGTCTAGAGAGAGCTAGAGATAGAGGAGTATGTTCTTGATGGTGGGTCTATCAGGGAGAGAGAACTCGCGAAGAATCGAGAGAGAGAGAGAGAGAGATCAGGAGAGGAAATCAAAGGGTAAGAGAGAAAGCTCTGGTTGTCTGGGTGAATATGTGAGAATCGAGGGAGAGTAGAGTGAAGGAGAGAGGTGGATCGTTTTTAGAGAGGCGGTGAAAGGGATAGGTGAGTTTTTGTTTTCATTATTATTATTATTATTATTATTATTATTATTAAAAGTAAATAAAACAAAAGAAAAATCAAGTAGCAAAATACACGTACAAATATATATATATATATATATATATAATTGAAAAAATTCAATTTTGGAACAAATTTATATTATTATTATTTTTTGAAATTTTTGTATTTTTTTTTGAAAATAATTAACATATTAAAAATTTCATAGATAAACTATAGTGTCTACAATGCTATTGCAAATCTTCATTTGATAGTTGCAGATGAGATATTATCTAGCATAAAGGAGAAAAAAAAACTACAAAGGAGATTTGGAATCATCTCACCAAATTGTACCAGGCCAAATTACTTCACAACAAAATCTTCCTTAAGAGAAAATTGTACACTCTGTGGATGTCAGAATCTACTTCGGTGACGAAGCACATTAATACTTTAAATACTCTATTTTCTCAACTCACATCATTAGAGTATAAAATAGAGTCACATGAGCGTGCTGAACTTCTACTTCAAACCCTACCATATTCGTATGATCAACTCATCATCAATCTGACAAATAATACAGATAATCTAGTCTTCGATTATATTGCTGCTGTTATTCTAGAAGAAGAAAATCAGTGCAAAAACAAGGAAGACAGGTTGGCTAGTTCATAGCAAGCAGAGGTATTGACGATGATAAGAGGGAGATCAACAGAGCGTGGCTCAAGTGGGAGCCAAAATCATGGTAGGTCGAAGTCAATAAGTAAGAAAAACCTGAGGTGTTACCACTGTAACAAAAAGGGTCACCTGAAGAAGGATTGCTAGAGTTTAAATAAAAATTTTAGTCCTCAAGGAAATGTAGCATCTACCTCAAATGAAGGTGAAGTTATGTGTTGTGAAGCAACGACGACTTCATAAGGCATAAAAAAGATTTGCTGATGTATGGCTCATTGATTCTAGAGCCTCATTTCACATGACCTCTCAAAGAGAATAGTTCCATCATTATGAACCTGTCTCTGGAGGATCTGTGTATATTTGCAATGATCATGTCTTGAAGATTGTCAATATTGGAACCATCAAGTTGAAGTTACATGATGGTACAATTCGCACTATTCGAGAAGTGCGACATGTGGAAAGCCTGAGGAAGAACTTACTGTCATTAAGTCAACTGGACGACCTTGACTGTAAAGTTGTAATTGAAAAAGGGATCATGAAAGTGATTCGAGGCGCACTTGTGCTTATGAAAGGAAAAAATGTAGCTGTCAGACTATACATGCTGAAAGGAGAGACTTTGCTAGAAGGAGAGGCATTAGTTGCTTCAAGTAGTTCAAGTGAAAGATCTGCAATGGCGTGGCATCAAAAACTTGGGCATATGTCTGAGCAAGGAATGAAAATTATTACGGAGCAAAATATACTTCCAATACTCACTAAGGTGTCTTTACCTTTCTGTGAGCATTGTGTGGCAAGTAAGCAACACAGATTGAAATTTAATACATCAAGTTCTAGAAGTAAATAAATTCTAGAGCTGATTCACTCTGATGTATGGCAAGCACTAGTTCTGTCCCTAGGAGGAGCAAAGTATTTTGTGTCATTCTGACGCAGCGTAAGTAAAAAAGGCAAAGCCGTTTAGGGTTTAGATTTTTCTAAATATTATTACATGCCCTAAAATAGGCAAAGTAGAAGTTTAAATAGGGGCCCCGAAACCTTAGACACGGGTACAAATATGGAAACTGCCAAAAATGGCAGTTTCGAAATATTACACCAGAAAAACATAATGATTAAAATAAGGAAAGCGCCACAGACAGCGCCTCAATCCGGGATTCCTACCAAAAGTTATAAACAATTCAAAAAGTGTTCATAAATGGAAAAACGGCAAAATTAAGGGCCCAAATGAAGGAATTTGGCTGAAAAACGACGTCGCCCATTGCCAAAGGCAATTACTCGGATTCGTTGGACCATTTTCCTTTAGATCAAGTACTTGCAAGGCCCAAAATCACAGCTGCCCCGGCCACTATTTCTTCTGCTTGGCCCGCTGCTTATCTAGACGGCCTAGGAACTCTTCTGCAAAGGCCTCCACGTCACATTCATAGATAACTATTTCAAGAGATATTGGGTGTATCCTATCAAGAGGAAGGTAGATGTATTTCCAATCTTCAAAATGTATAAAGCGCGGATAGAGCTTGAATCTGGGAAGAAAATCAAGTGTATGAGGTCAGATAATGGAGGAGAATATACCAGCAATGAGTTTGCTGAGTTTTGTGATCATAAAGGCATTAAACTACAGCATACACTTCTCAGCAAAATGGAATGGCAGAGCGGATGAACAGAACCTTGTTAGAAAGAACAAGAGCAATGTTGGGAGCTGCAGGCTTGGAAAAATAATTCTGGGCAGAAGCAGTCAATACCGTCTGTTATATGATTAATCGGGCCCCATCAACTGCAATTGAGTTGAAGACACCGATGGAGATGTGGACTGGGAAGCTAGTGGATTACTCAAACCTCCATATATTTGGAAGTCCAGTGCACGTGATGTATAATGCCCAAGAAATTACAAAGCTGGATCCAAAATGAAATGCCTATTCTTGAGGTATGCTGACGGAGTAAAGGAGCATCGCTTGTGAGATCCCAGTGCTCGTAAGGTTATTATCAGCAGGGATATTATCTTCACAGAAGATAAACTACAGAAAAAAGAAGGTGATAATAGCACTGTGAAAGAAAAGTCAGAGAGTACAGTGGTACATGTGGAAAAAGAGTCTGAACAAAAGGATTCTTCTAAAGCAGCACCAGAGCATGAGAAACAAGAATCAGTTGTGTCTGAGTTACCAAAAAAATGTGTGAGAAAGTCACCAGCCTGGCACGAAGACTATGTTTTAGGGAGCAATGTTGCATATTGTCTTTTAACTGAGGATGGGGAGTCATCAACTCTCCAAGAATCAATGAACAGTTCAGATGCATCTCAGTGGATGGCAGCAATGTAGGAATAAATTGAAGCACTTTATAAAAATAAAACTTGGAAACTTGTACCGTTACCATAGAAAAGAAAACCCATTGGCAACAAATGGGTATATAAGATCAAACGTGATGGCAATGATTAAGTGGAACGGTATCGTGTAAGATTGGTGGTAAAAGGATATGCTCATAAAGAAGGCATTGATTTCAATGAGATATTTTCTCCTGTTGTATGAATTACTACAATTCAAGTAGTCCTGGCAATGTATGCTACATTTGACCTACATCTTGAGCAGTTAGATGTGAAAACTGTTTTTCTTCATGGAGATCTTGAAAAAGATATTTATATGCTCCAACCAGAGGGTTTTGAAGAAAATGGAAAAAAGAACTTGGTTTGTAGGTTGAACAAATCTCTATACTGTCTCAAACAGGCGCCGAGGTGTTGGTATAAGAGATTTGATTCCTTCATCATGAGCCTTGGATACAACAGATTAAATGCAGACCCTTGTGCCTATTTCAAGTGGTTTGGTGATAATGATTTCATCATTTTTCTGTTGTATGTTGATGATATGTTGGTAGCAGGCCCCAACAAAGATCATATCAAAGATTTAAAGGCTCAGTTGGCTAGGGAGTTTGAAATGAAGGACTTGGGACCAGCAAACAAGATTCTATGGATGCAAATTCACCGAGACATAATTAATAGGAAGATTTTGCTATCTCAAAAAAATTATTTGAAAAAAGTCTTACGACACTTCAATATACAGGATTGTAAGCCAATTTCAACCCCACTTCTTGTTAATTTCAAGTTATCCTCAAGTATGAGTCCTAACAGTGAAACACCGTATACATCAGTAGTAGGAAGCCTTATGTTCGCTATGATTTGTACAAGACCAGACATTGCACATGCAGTGAGAGTGGTTTGTCGGTACATAGCGAATCCTGATAGAGAGCATTGGAATGTTGTAAAAAGGGTCCTGAGATACATTAAGGGGACCACAAATGTTGCATTATGTTATGGAGGATCAGACTTTATTGTCAGATGATATCTTGATTCAGATTATGCAAGTGATTTGTACAAAAGCAAATCCACCACTGGATATATGTTTGTTCTTGCTCCTTAAGGAACTGGTTGACTGCAAGAAGAGCTGTAAGCTGAGTTTCAAAACTACAGTCAGTTGTGGTTACGTCAACAATAGAAGCAGAATATGTAGTAGCTACATAAGTTAGTAAAGAAATGATATGATTAAACTTGGTATTGGAGGAACTTGGGCATGAATAAGAGAAAATTTCTCTGTTTTGTGACAGTCATAGTGCCTTGCATCTTACAAGGAATCCAGCCTTTCATTCAAAAACCAAACATATCAGAGTTCAGTATCATTTTGTTTGTGAGAAAGTGGAAGAAGAAACAGTAGATATGCGGAAAATTTATACTAAAGAGAACCTACCTGATTTTATGATAAAAGCAGTTAATACTGACAAGTTTATTTGGTGTCGATCTTCTAGTGGCCTGATAAAGACATGAGCAACATAAAAATGACAAGGAAGAAAGAATAGTGTGAAAATTGATTGATACTCAATCAAATCTTCAAGTGAAAGATTGTTGTATAGTCAAGTAAGGTGGACACCTATTGATAATATTAACACTAAGTTGACAAAATATGCAAAGTTGGCAGAGCTTGCAAAATACAAGCTATGGCCAACTATTTGGGAGCCTATATAAAGGAGGCTCCCTCTCCTCCTTCATTTAGCATCCCAAATTATATAAAAAAAAATATAGAGTATTATTTAAATTGTATTTCTTTTATTTTCAAAAGAGATTATTGTTGTTATCTCTTTGTGAAGATTGTAACTCCTATTATTTCTCATAGTAAAATTCTTCTATATTTGCCTGTGATTTTTACCTAATTTATTTGGGAGTTTTGCACGTAAAATCTGTGTATCTAAATTATTTTTATTATTTTCTCAAATTATTAGCTACGATCTTACTCTCATTCGGTGTTAATTCCTCAACAATCCAGACATCTACCATTATACCTACAAAAAGTATTTACCGAATTATATAATATATTAAGATTCTTCAGGTTTTTTTTTTGCCACTTCTTTATGGTACCATTATTTCTTCATGGAACCTGCTTCATTAATGGACTCACTATTCAAAGTTGACCCTCATGGACTAGAATCAAGATTTAGTCAAGCATGTTAAGGATATGAATTATCCTTCCATAACTAATTCTCTCTTATCAATTTTTATTGTTATTATCTTGATAATCTTGTAGAACTTAGCTATTACTTTAAAGTAGTGTTCTAACAACTATCTTTAGTTATTTTAGCTATAAATAGTTTTGTACATCTTCTGTAAAAACATAGTGCTCTAATAATAGAAATCAAAAACTCATTATTTACATGGTATCAAATCCAAATGGTTCAGCAGTACTAGAGTCAGTTTTTGGGTTGTAAATTTTCAAGTTTGAGTTCCATGCAAACATCGGCTTTCACTATAGTTGCACCTCCACCATCACATGAAATTGGTGAGAGAGTTATTTCAGATGAAATGGAAATAACGTCGTTTCCATTTTATCTGTTTTCCTTTTTTTTTTTTTTTTTAAATTTGACATGGGTCTATTTTTAAGATCACCATGGCCATGTTGGTTGATTAAATTTTATTTTATTGATTTTATCAATATTTTTATTTCAGATTTACGCACTATGTAATTTGTTTCATATATGCAATACTTATTCGTAATTATAAAATTAATATTGGATTAAAAACTGTTAAAAAATAAAAATATTATATACTAGTAAATTAATTATAAATAACCACAAGTTTGAAATTCATCCAACTTGGAGCAAACATTAAAAAAAAAAAAAAAAACCTTTGTCAATTGCCAACATTTGCTTACTTTTAAGCCTATGAACTTTAGTATTTTTGTGTAGCCAGCTCCTAAAGATCCACCACAGCCTATTGATAAGTTAATTGATTTTATTTAGTTTTTTGCATATGAGCTTCAAAATTTTACTTACTTTTAAGCCGAAGAACTTTCTTATATATGTTTCCTTCATCCATATTGATGTGCTCAGAAATATCTCCGATCTCTAGCACACGTGTAGGCGATCTCCAGATCCTGCAAGACAGCAAGTTAGAGGGTCCAGGCGATGTGCCTGGGGGACCACTCCGATACTTAAGTTAGAAAGGATGGAGATTAATAAGTTTTAGCTGTAGAAAGTGTTTAGAATTGCGTTACCCGTTTAATGGAAAAAAGAGCTCTATTTATAGTGGAGTGCCCAAGGTGCCGAATCCTTCTTGGAATCGGATTATTCCTTTTCAGTATTGTATATGGAGATGAATTGTAGTTTCATGATCGGATATAGACTGCTTGGGCGAACCTCTGGTTCGTCTAGGGCGATCAGTTTATATTTAGGATGCATCACATATATTTTTATATATTATGTATAAATAATATTAATATAAATAATATTTAAAAATAGGTATAATCGTAATAAATTTTTTAAAATATCAATATATGATTGATAGTGTATAAAAAAATTACTATATTATTAATCCAAAATTTGTCGCTTGTGATTTTATGTCAACAGTGATCTAAGCAACAACCAGCTTAGTGGTACCATTCCAGTCAGTTTGGGAAATTTAAAATCATTGGAATACTTGTAAGTTCACTGCTATGATTTTATTTGTTTGCTTTAATTGAATTTCACTTATTTATTTATTTATTATTATTACAAATATCATGTAATCATTTTAACAGATGGCAGTGACCAAATTGAAGAGTGATTTTAAGTGACAAATTAAACATAGTAACTAATAAAAATTAAATGGCAAATCAAGTGAAATTAAGCTGAAAAAAAAAAAGTTCTTGCAAGTTGCAAATACATCATAACATGCGGTTCTCTAACCGATGCCTTTGGTTATATTGGCTTGTTGTAAAATTCAGGTATCTTTATTTCAATCAATTGACATGATCCATGCCTTCAAACTTAAGAACTTTAACGAATATTCAGGCTCTATAAGTCTCTTATCTATTTGCAAATTGTCAATGGATGATGAGCCTTTGCAAGTGTGTATATATGCATATGTATGAATATGATTGTCTACCGAATGAGAAAACTTTTCGACTTTTATAATTTTATCCTATCATTATGTGGGCTCTCCAATTCTAACAATTTAAAAATAAATTATTATAACCCAAATATTTAAAATTGTTCATAATTGTACTATTTAATAAAAACTGCTCCGTTAAATTTTTTCTCTCCTAAGAACATATGATATGAATTAATATAAATGATATATTACTATTTAATCCCTTATATTTACTTTAATTAATAAATTAATTATTTTTTTTTAAGAAACGAATTAAATAGTCTTTTGTATTTTTGTTCAAAGAATAAGGAGAATGTATTCAATTATAACTTTTATAGATTTTTTTTAAGTGAATGACTTTTGCAGAGTTTATGGATTTTTAATGACTTATATGGAGTTTATAAAGTTATGGATGACTTTTAAATACTTTATTTTAAAAAAAAATTATAGACATTAATAGACATTTATAGATATTAATAAACTTTCATTGATTTCTAATATCTATTTTATTAAGTAAGATTGTTAAATAATTAATTAATAAAATTATTTTTTTTTAGCTATAAAGAAAGGAGAATACCCAGGAAAACATAAAAACATTCAACTGCCATTAACTTCCATCTGCATAGGAACTCTAATTGGCCAGCTCACACCTTCTTTGTCACTTTGCAAAATAGACAAAATCTCATCAGAATAATCATTCCAAATATTCACTCATCGAGCATGACTTACATGGGTGTATTGAATTAGGAGAATTAAATACTTTTATAGATTTAAAAAAAGCCATAGATATTAGAAAAATTATTGTTTGATTGCATTATCTGAATATATGCTTATATATCACATTATAATAATTCTTATTTTTAGGTTATTTTAATTTCTTAATGTTATATAAAATATTATTGACATTAAGAAATTCAAATAATAAAAATTAAAATGTGAGATTTGCAATAAAATAAACATTTTATTGCAATTATAAAAAAATAAAGCTACATTAATAATAAAAAAAATAAACACACTGCATATTATTAGTCGATTAAAAATAATTAATTTAAAATTTATATGATAATTCTATATAATTTTTTATATATATAAATTACATATTCTATTTAAAAGAAGAAAAAATAGAACATTTTAAACTTTTTAAAAATTATATTTATATTAAAC
>CATKHJ010122391.1:0-21359 GCA_949750685.1 Vernicia montana | reverse complement strand
ATATATATATATATATATATATATATATATATTAATAATAATAATATCAAATGTTAATAGAATATTGATAGTGCTACCAAACATTTATACAAATATTATTAAAGTTCTTTTTTATTACAAAAAAATTATATATTAAGTGATATTACTATAGTACTTATTAATATTAAATTTTTATCCATTATTTAATAATACTTAGGTTCTACTGTTAAAAAGACATGTTTTTTTTTTTTGTTAAACAATTCAAAGAGATAAAAGAGAAATACGAAATCAAAAAAGAAGAGATTAGGACTTCATTGATAATGCATAATAAAGAAAGAATTCAAAAAAGAATGATTTAACCTAAATATAATTGGACTATATATAGGCTAAACTAAGGAAACTGAAAAGACTATTCTACCCTTAATAAACAATAAAATAAAATAACCCTATATTTCTTAATATTTCTCCTTAAACTCACGATGCGGCAGCTACAAGCATCGAGAGTTTGCCAATGAGAAAATGAAAATGGGAAATAGAATGCGACTTGGTAAAGAAATTTACAATCTGCAAAGAAGAAGAAACAAAGGGTGAAGCCCAAGATGAATTAAGAAAATGGGTTGAATTGGTGGGCAATTAAAAAATTTAATTGAGAAAGAGTAAGAAGAATAGAAAGACACAAAGATTTATAGTGGTTTGGATTATAACCAATCTTACATCCACTCCCCAATCAATGATTGAGTATTTCATTATCTATGGAGTTTTAACAAGTTCACTCCCAACTTAGTGTTTTAGCTCACACCAAACTTTTACAAGTGTTTTCAAGGCTTACACTAGAAACGTCATAAGTGTTTTCACTAAGGTCAACACTCAACCCAACAAGAGTTTTAGAAAGAATCACTCCCTAACCTAACAAGTGTTTAATGGCTAACACTAAAACCCTTTTGAGTAATGAATGCTCTCACAACCAACACACAAGATGTTAAATAAAAAAATTGAAAGTTTGAGAATTAAATTTGCAAGAGTTTTGTAGCTAGAGAGGTTGTTATGTATCTTGAAGGCTCTTAATGAGGGGTATTTATAGTTCCCCTCCATAAAAGAACTGTTACAAAAGGTATGGGGTAAATCTTTCTTCAATAGCTACAAATCAACATTAAATTCTACTTCAGACCAATTTTGCGGTCGCATTTCAATATTGCTCTCGCTATTGATGAATAGCGGTCGCTATAGGTCTTTTGCGGTTGCGATGTTCATGTTTGACCAACGGCTAGTGACACATGGCACCAATCCGTTTACTGCTGATGTTACCATTGCAATTCTTTCTCAGAATATGAATGTCGCTTTCGTGACATGTCTGTTGCAGTCGCTATCTTCATATTGCGCTTTGGGTTGCGGTCGCAACGATGGACGCGAAGCTTACTGCCTGAATTGTGGATTTTTGGTTTTAGCTAGGTTGCGGTCGCGATATAGTAGTAGCGGGCGCGATGTGCATATTGCGGGAGCAATGACCATGTTGCAAGCGCAATTTACAAGTCATGAAGAACACTTAAAATTTTTTTTAAGTTCTTCAATACCAAGCTCTTTCTAGTTATTTTATCTGTCAAAAGAACAAACTCAATTGAAATATTAGAACTATTCAATTTGATTGTCAAGATCAAAATAGAGATTGATTAAATTGAAAACACAATTTAGGTCAACAATCTCCCCTTTTTTTATTTTGACAATTAAATTGAATTTTAGGATAAAATAACATTAAGTAAATGAAATATAATGCTCCCCCTCAATAGATGACCATTTAAGTTTAAGGAAAATGAATTTTTTTTCTCTTAATTAAATAATCCCTTTCATAAAATTCAATTTCAATTTTCGTCTCCCCCTTTGGCAAGATCAAAAAGAGAAAATGACTAAATAAAGAATATAAGAAAATGAAAGCATATATAAAAATTGAGTCAAGGAAATCAAATTATAAAAAGTAAATTTAATTCAAGAATAAAGATGAAGACATACAAGATGTTTAAAAAAAATGAAAATAAAAGATAATAAAGATAGAAAAGCAAAATGAAAATGAGTGCTATGGCCAAAGAGTATGGTTCTTCTACTTCTTGGTCTTCCTCAATGTCACTAAATTCCTATTCTTTTAGGTCACATGGAGGGAGATCCATTTTGTTTTGCATGTCTATTATGTCTTCATGCATGTGATCTAAAAGGGTTACTCTCTTGAGGATTTTGCGAAGAAGCTTGTTTGTTGTGAAAGAAGGAGAAGGGCTAAAAGGGGTTTGAGTTCCTTGTTCCCTCGTTGGAGCTTCCTCAACTTGAGAAAGGCCACCAATAGGAATAATGGTCCTTGATCTTTTCCTTAACTTCTCAAGAACTCCAACTTCTCTAAATATATACTCATATGCATTATTTTTCTCTTTAATGCATTTGGAATGGAGCATATATCCTATATCCAACATATTTGAAGTAGGGGAGAGAATATTTTGGAGAATGGCCTTGTTGGGCAAAGTGAGAGCACCAACATGATTAGCTATTCTTGTTATGTGGGAGGAGAGAAAGATAACACCTTTAGAAGTTTTGGCAAGATGGATGAATTGGTCTATGAGGAACCGAGCACTTTGAATGGGTTTGGCTTAGAATATTCCAAAAAGGAAGAAAATATCCTTTTGGGTAACTTTTTCATTGCCATCTCCCCTTGCATTGATGGAGTAGGTGATAATACGATAAAGTACCCAAAAGTGTAAGTGTGAGGTCTCGCCCAAACGCCCCTCCCCTCGCTCGGGAATGCCTTAAGGAAAGGCGGAGCGATTTTTAAGGGAGGTTAGGTACAAGTTTTGGTGCTTACGATTGGAAGCGGCTATCGCCTCGGAAAATTGATTTGATTTTTGAAAAGGTTTGGGAGTCGCCACCCTAATTTAATTTAAATGGGAAAATTAAGGAAAAACTCAATTTGACTCCAATTTATTAATTTTTTATTAATTTACCTAAGGATAAAGTCACTAGTCCTCGAGCCAGGTTGAGCTCAGGGACTAGATTTTTAGTTAAAATAATCTCAATTTGGCTTTTTAATTTAATTTGACTTGAAAATTGATTTCATAAATGACAAGTTTTTAATGACAATTTATAATGCATGAGCATGGCATGATTATGAGACAGATGGAAAAAATAAAAAGCAAATATTTAAACATCCACAAGTAAAAGAGAGTATTTCTTCTAACCCTTATGGGTATTAGGAAAATCACAAAATCGCTCATTTACTCCAAAATAATAACTAATAACATTAATTAAAATTTACATTTACAATGGGTTGACATTTAAAAATAAAAGGGGAAGGGAGTTGATTGGGATTTAGATTTGAAACTTGGATTTAGATTCCAAACTTGCCTACATACCCCATTGAATGGGGATCAAAACCCACGTAGTTCGTTACACTATGAGGTGGAAAGGGGGTTTAAAAATTGGTCAGATTTGATTTGTTTGGTTTGATTTCGGATTTGAGTAAGGATTAGAGATTATACCTTCTTTGTGGGTTTGAGTGGTGGGAGAGTGGTTTTACCGGATCGGAGTTCTGTTTCGTAAAACAAAGTTGATTTTAGAAAATTGCTTTGATTACTTAATTACTCAACTTTAATTAATTAAAAGGATTAATTAATTAAAGTGATTAATTAAAAGGATTAATTAACCAAATTGAGTGAAGATTTAGTTGAAAAATTAATTAATTAATTAAAATTGATTTTAATTAATTAACTAATTGAGAGTGGGTGGGGATTAATTAAAAAAAATAATTAGTTAATTAAAATTAATTTTTAATTAACTAATAAAATTAGAGTGAGTGAAAACTAATTAGAGAGAGAGAGAGGGAGCAAATGGATAACAATCACAAGAGTTTGAGGTGTGTTTTGAAGTGTAAATGGATGGGGTATTTATAGGAAATAAAGGTGGGGTGAAAAAGACCAAAAAAGGGCTAAAAAAAGGATAAAAACAGAATTTCCAGGGCAGGAGGGGCAAAAAGGTAATTTTGAGGTGCAGGTATGGACACGCCTTTCTAGGTGCCGGCGGTGAATTTTTGTGCCTCGGCAGCAGCGCCGCCGAGCTTTCCGGCGGCACGCTGATGTGTCGTGCTGCTGAAACTGCTCTGAGTTTTTTGGAACATCCAGGTCAGTTTTTGGATTTTTCGAGTCAGTTTTCAGGATATTCTGAAGTCTGAAAAATTACCGGTCAGTATCAATGGATCCAAAATTAATTATTAGATAGATTGGCAGTCAGTTTCAGGAGAGATCATATCAGTTTTGGAAAAATATTGTCTGGCACAGATGGTCCGGTCAAGATCGGAAAAGTGTTGATTTGGATAGAAAAATATTCTAATTGGCTCTGGTGAGTTCAGAAATATTTTTGGGGGTGCTAAAATGAGGGTTCACAGCTGCCCCCTCATAAGAACTGTCTATCTATTAGACAGTTTTGGTGAGCGTGAAGCCGAAAATTTTGACGGATTTAGATTTGGAAAATGATTACGGGGGCATTGAAGCTATTCTGGTAATTTTTGGAGTCTGATTTGTCAGGTTTTGGGAGACTGGTGAATTTTTTCGGGTTCATTAATTTCTGGTCTTTTAGCTCAAGGAAACGCATCTTTGGTCGAAAAATAGGCAAATTTGGTGTCCACGGAAAGAGAAGAATCATATAAATATGTAGGGACTCTCGGATCTGTATTCTGAGTTAAAATACCTCTAAAAATATATTTTTTATTCAGTTGGACACATTTCTCCGTACAATACTGTGCGAGTGAACTATTATAAATAGCTCACTTGCCTCTCCATCTTCATCGCCGTATTCCTTCTTTCTTTCTTTGCTCACAACGTGAGCCTTCTCTCAACCTTCCAATTCCTTCATCATTTATCTTTCTTTTTTTTTTTTTAATTTGAAATTTTTTTTTTTACATATTGAAAATTCATTTTTTTTAATTCAAAAAATATATATATATATATTACATATTGATAATAAATGGCAACTTGTCCTCACCAGTCTACCTTGTTACGCTTTTCAAATTCGGTACTCTACCTTCTCACCGTACCACAGCTTCTTCTAGTAGAGGCTTGCGTGGATGTCTGTATGAGGCACCTAAGGACAATCTAGATGCTTATATGCTTCTACAGGACTCCCGTGATCATGTTTCTTATGACGGATGTATGGAGGTCAGTATTTTCACTCTCACTTTACCTGGGTTAATTATACATATTGCATGCTATTTATTTTTCACATACACCTACTGGCTCACTGCAGACCCAGTCCGTTAAAAATAGGGGCGGGCGGCGCCACTTAGAGCTAGTAGTGAATTGTGTTCCCCTAAGGAGCGATGTCAGGATGCTGCTGGAACCCAAAAGCTTTGTGGACTTCCTTAGTGTGAAAACATCTGATCACACTAATATAGATCTTATCAAGGCTCTGGCAAAGAGATGGTAGAACACCATCAACACTTTTCACATGGGTTGTGGAGAGATGACATGTACCCCACTGGATTTGGCTATGGCTTCCGGGATCCGGTTTAGTTCTCGGCATCTGGACATGCATGATGACTGGAGGATCGTGCTCTCTCCCAGCCAGACGTAGGAGTTGTTTGGCTTTGATCCTCCTCGGGATGGCGTTCATGTGACGCGTATCTACCTGTACCGCATGCTAGAGGGGATGATGGCTGATGAGGGTTTTGCTACCAATGAGATGTTAGTACGGCTGTGTTTACTGGTCATCATAGGCTGCACCTTTGCCCATAATATGAAGGATCAGGTGGATCTGAACATCCTTGCTAGTTTGGTCAATATGGATGCATGGGCTGAGTATGACTGGGGAGGTGCCGTTTTGAGCACTATGTATCGGGAGATGATCGACTTGTCCAGAGGGTGCATCCGGCCCATTGGCGGGATGACTGTCATTTGGGAGGTAGGTATCAATCAAAATTTGGTTGTACTTCCTTATTAAACTTTTGGGATTTCTGACAACTTTGTATTGCAGGTTTGGGCCTACAAGTACTTCCCCTTTCTGGCTCCCCGGTTGCTTGATCAGCGCCACGAGGTTTTTTCGGCAGGGGCACGATGGGTGGAGTCGAACTGGGGTACCAACAAGGCTCACATTAAATTTCTGACAATACGGGTCTTTTTCAATCACCTGTTTGAGTCGAGGGTATCCTCTTGTTCCTTTTACTCTCTTTTATCATCACACACACATATATATGTGACTGCACTATTTTTTTATGGTAGATTGTGAATCCCTTCAGAGAGAGGATGATGCATGCCCCTGGCAACGTGGGCTTCTTAGAACACCTTTCCCACAGTCGGGTACTGTTGCCGTCTCCTTACTTTCGCCTATTCTATTTAGGCGAAAAGGTCACTTTCTAGACTTTAGGATCCTGGTGCATTCCTAGCCCCCCGCCCATTGATATGAGGTTTGGATCGGATATCGTGATCTCTCCTGAGATGTTTAGGGGTGATGCGGTATACCATTTTCAAAAACAACAATCCGAGCTAAGTTACCGTGACTATTGTAATACATTCCTGATGTGTCAGATCACATCACGAAGGGGGTCTTCCCTTGCCTCTGCCACCCCAAGAAGGACTGTCCCCCTAGCGGCTCCTAAGGTTTCCATTGATAGCACTTCTGGGGAGCCTATTCCTATTCCTGATCAGAGGGGTGACAATCTTGGCCATGCCCCAGGTGTGACTCTCTTAGACACAGAATTTCGCATATCAGAGGACATCTTTTACTATCTCCCTGACGGCTCTATGAGGTTGTGGCCGCTCCCTAATGTTGTTCGCCTGGGTATACGACCCATTCCTGATGATATTGAGGTATGCTTTTTAGTCACCCATCCTTCGGAAAGGATCCTTAGGTGGGGGTTTCCTTGCATCCTATTTTGTTTTGAGAAAGGATCTCAAACATCTGATTTTTGCCTCTCTTGTGTGCAAATACCCAGGGAGTTTACCCAGAGCACTTATCTCATCGCCCGCCGAAAATAGAATGTCCTTTCCAGTATGCTCACTAGTAACCATATGTCAGAGTCGCAGGAGCCGGGTGATGAGGCTGCCCCTCGGAGGCGACGAAGGGGGAGGCGATGATTGCCACTCACTGGTGTCGATGTTGACTTCAAGTGGTTGTTGTCATTCTGTTTCTCTATTTTACTCCCCTGATGGGAGATAGTACTTATTCGGATTATTGTATCTTTGATGCCCCTGGTTGGCGGTAGTACTGTTTGGATGACTGTATCTGTATGCCCTTGGCGGGCAACAACATATGATTGTGTCTGTTATCAGCTTTTTTTTTTCTTTTCCTACTCCCCTGGTGGGAGACAGTACTCTTACGGATGACTATACTGCTATGATTATGCACTGTGTATGCACTCTTATCTTATGTTATGTGTTTTGATGATGCTGATGATGTATGCTCGTGTATGCATGATTTATTATGCGACTCTTTCAATGTTTTGCTCTACCATGCATGCTTATGCGTTGTGAATGCATGTTCTGCAAAATCATGTCATGTATGCAATTTTTTGCGTAAAGGATGCATGACCTAAGACGTGACTTTTGCTGAATTGCAGCTCCTGATTTATTACTTTTGCTTGTCCCCGGTCTTTTTTTTTTTTTTTTTGAGTTTTTTGTCCCAAGGAGGGAAGAAAACAGCTTAAAATTGTGTTGTGGGGTCCATAAATAGGTTGCGGGACCTCAAAAGGTGGTGAAAATTAGAGGGGACTGTAAAAAAGGGGGTAGCCGCCGGATGGTTTGGCGGCAGCCGCCGCCAAAACGCCCGGCGATAGAAACATTATTCTGCTCTTTTTTATACTTTCTAATGTTGACATTTCTTGGGCCTATAAATTGGCACTCATTCTGAGGCAGATCTCATTTTTTCTTATTTTTGTGCCGAAACTCTGCCCATTTCTCAAATTTGTCTCCAGTTTTCATTCTTCTATCCTTTCTTCACTTGTTTTCTTCTGATTTTCACATTTATGGAGCCGTATTTCAGCCATAGTATGCATGTATAGACCAAGAAACTTGAGAAGGTGGAGAGGATCAATTTGAGTAGATATGGCATTGTTGCTATGGTGACACTGCGGGGAGTTCGGGTGGATTAGGATTTTCTGAGAGGCTGTTTTAGGTTCTGGGATCCGGTGGCCTGTGTTTTTCGCTTTGGTTTGGCCATTGAGGAGCTTTGCCCCACATTTGAGGAGTTCAGCGCCATACTTGGTTGTGATCCCGAGGCAGCCCTAGTAGTGCCAGTCTCTCCTATTATTCTCCAGGTGAGGAAAAAATATGTTTGCTTTATACTTCCTATGATTGGTGCTTTTATGAGTGTCTGATTTTGGACTTTTGGGTTATCTTGCAAGTCTGGCTTATGGATCATCTTCGTGTAGTGGCTCCCCCGGCGAGGAGTCCTTACACGGCTTCTTAGTATCGGATGAGGCCGATCCAGGTTTGTCGAGGTTCGGTCAGGGAGTGGATGGGGTGGTTACTGGAGGTTGCTCCGGAGGACATACTTTGGCTCTGCCAGTGGTACGACATTAGGTCTTTTATGACCATGAGTCATGGGTACCGAGTAGTTTGTTTGCTGGGTCTGAGTTGGACTACTTTTTACTAGGGGACGAGGGTCATGAGACAGATGGGCCAGACTCAGGACGTGCCCCTAGTTGTACCCTTCCTGGAGTCTGCACAGATTACTGCTCCCACAGCCAGGGCCATTCGGGGTGACTGGATGAGGAGTTACCATGCGGTATGTCTAGGGATTAGCTTCAGGACTACCGAGGCGTATGCCAGTTGGTTGGTTGAGGTTATTTGGCCGATTGAGAGAGAGCACCGAGCAGCGTTGCTGAGGGAGATAGAGGATGACACCACAGATGAGGGAGAGGCTACTGGGGTGCAGCTGGTGGGAGACGGTAGGACAGACAGGGGGAGAGATATGACCTTCGGAGGAGGTACAGGGAGTTCAACACTACGAGTTACGTCGGTGACTTAGACGGCAGTGGCGGCGATAGAAAAGACAGTGACTACAGTGAAGAGGTAGGGGGACACTACAGTTGTGGTGCAGATGGGGTTACTGCTACTAGAGAAGAGATGAGGACTGCTATTTCTCGTGTTTCGAGGAGGATTCCTGTTGCAGTAGCGAGGACTAGTTCCCGGACTGCTACTGCACAGAGGGGGATTTCAAGGAGCAGTTTTGGAGCTGCTGGGACTTAGATCAGGCTTTTTGGGATGACCGTGGGGTCACTCAGGTTCTACCAGTGCTCCGCCTACTACAGCTGAAGGGGCTACTGAGACTCTGATGACAGACGTGACCTTGGAGGAGATTCACGATATTGTGAGAGGCTCAGACTCGGATGACAGCATACTGGATGTGCACCATCGAAGGAGGAGGAGGAGGATAGTCTAGACTTAGACACGATACTGATATATGCTTTGATTTTGTAGCTGTTTAGGACCTTTGCTGCAAGTTTTCTGTGTCTTTGTTTGTTTATTCCTGCAAGTTGATATGACTACATGATACAGGATAAGCTATAGATGACATAGGAAAGGCTATCCTTTTTGTGATGACAGATTGTATCTTGTAAAATCTTATCATCAATATATGAGACAATTTTTATTTTGCTCTGATTTTTGCCTAAGCCGCCCTTGCGGGTTTTCGACTTAGCGAGCACTTTTCAATATATTTTTCATTAGCTCTAATTTTTTTGCCCAAGCTGCCTTTTCAGGTTTTCAGCTCGCCGAGCTTGCTCTAATTTCTGCCTAAACTGCCCTTTCAGGTTTTCAGCCTAGCGAGCATTTTCTTTTCATTTACTTATATATATATTTTTTATTTTTAGGCGAAAGAAATCAAATGATTGATGCACTAGGCATAGAGGAAATGAGAATGAGATGCTTTGTCATGAAAATAAAAATGCATTTTACTATGATTTGGACTGCACCCGAGTCGGGCTGCCTACGTATCCCTTACATCATTTCTATCATTTTCTTTTAGGGAGAATCAGGTCCACATAGTTCTAATTACATATATAACAAAATTAAATATAGATATCAATTTCAGACAAAGTATCTCTTCAGCTGATCCAGGTTGCAAGGGTGGGAGAACTTGTTTCCATCCACGTCCATGAGGATAGCGCCTCCGCCGGATAAGATCTTCTTGAGTACGTACGGTCCAGCCCAATTTGGTCTGAACTTTCCTCTTGGATCGTGTACAGGAGCTCGGATTTACTTCAGGACCAGGTTTCCCTCTTGCAAACCTCTGTCTTTCACCTTCTTGTTGAAGTGTCTGGCAAGTTTCTGCTAATAACCCTAAATCCTATACATTGCATCCATTCTCTTTTCATCGATGGTGTTCAACTGGTCATGATAGCCTCTAATCCATTCTACTTCACTTAGTTGGCTTTCTCTCATCACCCTAGCAGAGCGGATTTGCATTTCAATGGGGAGGACAACCTCCATTTCGTAAACCAAGGCATATAGGGTTGCCCCAGTAGGAGTGCAGACTGTGGTTCTGTACCCTCATAATGCGGCAGGTAGATGCTCATGCCAGTCTTTGTGCTTCACAATGGTCTTCTGCAGAATGGTCTTGATGGTCTTGTTGGAAGCCTCAACTGTCCCATTAGTATGTGGCCGGTAGGGAGAGGAGCGGTGATGCTGGATTCCTTCTTTTTTGAGTAGTCAAACTACTTCTTTATGAAAGTGGGAGTCATTATCAGTGATTATCTCGAAGGGGGTTTCGAACCGATAAAGGATATTGGTTCGGATAAAATGGGCCACCTTCTTAGAGTTCAAGACCTGATACGGCGCCGCTTTAATCCATTTTGAGAAGTAGTCCACAGCCACCAGACTGTATTCATGACCGCTAGAAGACTTCGAGGAGATCTTTCGATGACATCTATGCCCCAAGTGCCGAAAGGCTATGGTGTCGTTATGAGATTCAGTGGCACAGGTGGCCAATGTTGTAGCTTGGCAAAGATTTGACACTTGTGACATTTATGCACATACTTTGCATAGTCCTCATTTATGGTCAGCCAGAAGTAACCTAGATTCATGATTTTCTGAGCCAAAGCAATGCCATTCATGTGCAAGCCTTCTTCCCCGCCGTGGACCCATTTTATGATCTGTTGGGCTTCTTCTTCAGTCACACATCTTAGGTGGATGTTGTCCCATGCCCTCTTGTATAACACTTCCCCATTGGGTATAAAGTTAGCAGCTAACTGCCTTAAGGTCCTCCGATCTATTTTGGAGGCTCCCTCTGGGTATTTGTCGTTCTAAATATAGTTGAATATATCCCAAAACTAAGGTTTGACATTGGCTAGCTGGAGATTCATGCATATGGCGTAATACCCAGGTTGCCTCTTCAGTTTAATGACAATTTGCCGATGTATTTCATTGTCACTCACATTTATCATTGAGGCTAAAGTGGCAAGGGCATCGGCGAACTGGTTTTTAGCCCTTGGCAGGTAATGAAAAGAAAGTTCTTAGAAACTTTCTGCTAAATCGTTCAGGCGTTGATGGTAAGGAACCAAACGCTCTTCTCTTATTTTCCACTTGCCAAGGGCTTGGGACACAATTAGATTTGAGCCATCGTAGACTTTGAGGTGTTCTATTCTTATATTGATAGCCGCCTCTAAGCCAGCTATGCATGCTTCATATTTAACCTCATTATTGGTCACTTCGAAGACTAGCTTGATTGCCATGGGTAGGTGATCTCCCTTTGGGGTGACAAGAACTATTCTGGCTCCATAGCCTCTATTTTTAGATGCACCATCAAAGAATAACTTCCATACTTTAGGGTCTATGGTCAGGATATCCTCATCTGGGAACTCAGGCTCAAACAACTCACCATCTATAGGAGTTGCAGCCAGTTGGTCAGCGATTATGCTTCCTTTGACTGCTTTTCTTGGAACATATTTTAGGTCGAATGCTACAAGTACTGCCATCCATCGTGCCATTTTGCTGTCAAGAACTGGCTTCTCCATAAGGAATTTCAAAGGGCTCTTGTCAGCTAGCACATGGGTTGTGTATGAGCATAGGTAATGCTGTAGTTTGTGGCATACCCATACCAAAGCTAAACATAGATATTCAATTTGATTGTAAATAAGCACATGAGCCAACATACGTTTGCTTAGGTAATAGATGGCGTTTTCTTTATGTGAGTCCAAGGCATTCTGAGCTAGCATTGCACCTATAGCTTTTGGAGTGACTGATAAATAAAGCAGTAATGGCTGACCTGGTCTCGGAGGCTGCAACACAGGTGGATTCAGTAGATACTCCTTGATTCTGTCAAAGGCTTTTTGGCATTCCTCGTTCCACAGTAAAGGATCCTTTTCTTAGTAACTTGAAGACCGGTCCGTAAACATCTGCCAGTTGCGCAATGAAACGACTGATGTACTGTAAGCGACCTAGGAAACTTTGATTTCCTTCTCAGTTTTAGGAGGTGGCATTTCTATGATTGCCTTTGACTTAGCAGGATCCACTTCTATGCCCGCTGGCTTACCAAATGCCCGAGGAACACACCTGAGGAGGCGCCGAAGACACATTTGGCTGGGTTCAGCTTGAGATTGTACTGTCTGAGTCTAAAGAAGAACCTTTCTAAGGGTTCCAGATGTTCTTTAAGGGTCTCAGATTTTACTACCATGTCATCTATATATACTTCGACATCTTTGTGCATCATGTCATGGAAGATAGTAGTTGCCATCCTCTAATAGGTTGCCCCGACGTTCTTTAGGCCAAAGGGCATGACCCGATAATAGTAGGTGCCCCATTCTATTATGAAGGATGTCTTTTTCTTGTCAGGAGGGTATACTTGGACTTGATTGTAGCCTGCATAAAGTCCGATCAAGGAGACCACTGATGCACCTGCCATATGGTTTACTGACAAGTCAATATGAGGCAAAGGAAAGTCATCTTTCGGGCAAGCCTTATTGAGATCCCTGTAGTCAACACATATGCGGACTTTTCCATCTCTCTTGGGGACAAGCACTATGTTGGCTAACCATAAAGGGTAAGTAATTGGCTTAATGAATTAATTGTCCAACAGTTTGGTTACTTCTTTCTTAATCTTCAAAGACCATTCTGCGCAACTTTTGCTTAATAGGCTTCACATGTTCGTAGGTCGAGATCTTGTGAACTGCAATGCTTGGATCTATCCCTACCATGTCCTTGGGTTCCTATACAAAGCAGTCCAAGAATCGATGAACATTTTCAACCAATGCCTATGTATCATGATATGCAGATGCAATGTATGTGATTTTGGATTTTTCCTTTGTGCCATAATTGATAGATTCATTGCCTTTTTAATTTTTTATTTCTTTTTTATTTTCTTTTTTAGATGTCTCATTTAATGATGAATCGGATGAAGTAGAGCATAGGGAGTCAGAAAAGTAAGCGAAAAAGTCAAACATCTTATTTCTGATAAAGTTCCCATCATTGTGGGTTACAGCAAAAGATAGGCCCACAGGGTGGGTTACAGAATTGGACTCGATATACTCGATTTCAAAATCAAACTGGACAGACTCAGAGGACTCGGATGGGGGCATGACAAGGCCGGTGCTCTCCTCAAAATACCAGTTATTGGGTGGAGCTTGAGATGGGTGGATGAGCTTGGTAGAATCAAGTTCTTGGTGTTCGGTGATCATGTGGATAGATTCAAAGAGAGAGGGCTCTATGCTTGCTTCCCAATCCTCCTCCAGCAGATAGATTGGCTCACATACCTCTATGCTGAGCCTGATATCAAAGAAAATTTCAAAACTAGGGATTAGTTTTCCAGAAATAGGGAAATACCAGGGCTCGGGAAAAGCACAATAGGGGAAATCTTCACCCTCTTTCACAAAAGTACCCATTTAGGGTTTTAAAGTATGGGCGCATGGGCTAATCATAAGTCTCACCTCACCTCTTGGCGTTAGCCCTCAGCTTGGCTTTCTCCTCCAGTTCCATCATGTCCTCTAATGTGGGCTTGTAGCCTAAGCTAAAAGGAGCAGTGGCAGTAAGGTACTCTGAAAATTGAGAAATCCCTTGTTGGTTCTTTCCCAGACCTAAACTTAGAAAATAATCCATTTTTCTCATCATGTTAGCCACGGCTATATTGCTATATGGGTCAAAGTCAAAAGAAACGAATTCTTTACCTTCCCCTTGATAAATTGAATGGTGTTAAAAGAGAAACCCAACAGAGGGACACTGGAGGACTCTAGGTTAATCTCCAAAATGGGAACTGAGCTTGGATGGTCATTCTTCCCATGTACATTAGCCTTGACCGTAATAATACTTGTACCATAGGGAAATTTCAATTTCTAGTGAAGAGAGGAGGGAACAACCTTGACTTGATGGATCCAAGGCCATCCCAGAAGTAGATTAAGGTTGGGACATCGATCACTTGGAAAGAGATCAGCATGGTGATGGGTCCAACAGTCACATTCAGGGTAGCCACACTTAAGACCTCCCTCTTCGTGTTATCATAAGCTCGCACGACTTGATCAGACAGAGTGAAATTCGTAGCCTCTAATCTTAGGCAGATAGCCACTTTCAGTGGGCATATGTTCAGAGCGGACCCATTATCCACCAACACCATGGGCACAGTTTTTCCCCGGGTCATTACAGTGATATACAGAGCTTGATTATGGTTTCTCCCACCTTGAGGGATGTCTTGATCACTGAAAGATATAGACATTGTCTTAGTGGTGCTAGTTAAAAAAGCCACAAGCGTTTCAGGTGTGATGTCAATCGAAGCTTGGAACTGGTTCAAAGCCTTGCAAAGAGCTTGGTGATGAGGGTACGAGGACTGAATGAGGCTCCAGATAGAGATGTTTGCTTGGGTCTTCTTTAACTGTTTCAGGACAGAATCCTCTTCAGGCTCTTGGTAAGGTTTCAGCTTTTCTGCTGGAGGAGGAACGATATGGCTGATTGGGGTAGTTTCTTTTGGCGCAGTAGGGTGAGTTGGTGGTGGAAGGACTCTCCCACTCCGGGTTATTGTGTCAATTTCATCAACAAAATCATTCAAATTGAGGACACAACAGTAGTTTGGAGTGGGATAGATTATGGAGATAGGGTCAGATTCATGTTCATCAGAGGTGATGAAATTGACATTTCTTTGGTGTCTGGGAAGAGGATTAGTGGTAATGTTAGGCTTGGGCTTAGGAGCGATAATGTCTCCACTGTCAACTAGATCTTGAATCCTATGCCTTAAAGCCTTACAGCCATCAGTTTTATGCCCGGTCCTTGATGGTAGTCACAATGCTCGTTAGCATTATAGTTCCTGGGCAAAGGGTTTGGTGGTGCTCTTGGCTCTAAGGGCTTAACCAAATAGGCTCCCAAAGCCTTCTTGAAAACAGTGCTTAGGGGCATGCCTAGTTCAGAGAAGGTCCTTCTTGATTCCAACCTCATTGGCTAATGATAGGAGACGGTATTTACCTCTCCCCCTTTTTGGTTAGTCGACTGAGTGGCGTTGGAAGCATAGTTAGTGTTCCTACGGTACCTTGAGTTCGAGGACTCATCCTTGACTTACCCAGATTAAATCAGATCTTCAATCTTGGAGGTAATGGCAATAAGGGTTTTAAAGTCTGAGAGGTACTGGGTTTGCAGATGGACTTAGTACTAATGGAGGAGGTTTTTGACGATAATGTCGATCTGCTCTTCTTCCGATGGGCGGTTCACCATTTGGGCTACCTTAGACCTCCACCTTCTAAGGAACGCAGTGAAGGACTCCCCTGATCTTTGTTTGGTTGTCTCTAGATCTCGACGGGTGACATCCGCCTCGATGTTGTAGTGGTACTGTTTGACAAATGCATTGCAAATGTCATCCCAACTTTTCTTGTGATTTTGATTGAGATCCAGTAACCATTTCACAGCAGCTCCAGTCAGAGATTTTTTGAACAACTGAGCAAGGAGCTCGTTGTCCACTCCAAATGGTCTCATAGCACCCACATACATTTTCAAATGGGTCTTGAGGCATGTGGTTCCATTAAACTTGTCCATAACATGCTTCTTGAATTTGGGTGGAACCCTTGCATTCGAGAAAAGAGCTAGAGAATCGACATCTATCATGTCTTCATGTTTCTTTGTGTTCTTGAGGGTTCTCTCCATAGCCTCAAAATTTTCAATTAATTTCTTGGCCTCTGGAAAGCTAGAAAAGTCCAGACTTTGAAAAAGATTCATGGTGGGGGATGGAACAGTGGCATTTAAGTCTAGAGGGGGAGAAGTAGGTGTATCAGGAGCCTTCCCTTTATCAGTCAGATCGATAATGGGAGGAGGAGTGAAAGTGGGAGCACAGCTGGTACCGACTTGAGTGGAGGTAGGCTCGGTACGAGGAGGAACAGTGGTGGTTTTGGTCATTTCCCTAACTTGGTTAAGGATGGACTAATGTTGGGTGTTGAGAGCATTTGTGAAGTTGGCAGATTGGGTGGTGAGAGCATAGGTGAAGGTGTTTGCTTGTGTCTTAAGGGCGGTGGTGAGTGTGTTTTAGAATGATTCCTCTTGTTTCTTGAGGAGACTGGCGAAAAAGGCGTTCATCGCATCCTGGTCAAAGGTATTGGCCATTTGTACCTTTAAAAGAAAAGAAAAGGAAAAGGAAAGGGTAAGAATTTACACTTGGAAAGGATAAACAGATGCAACAGTACATCGGGAAAAGGATTCCCTTCACCAGTTTTATGGGTAGGAATTTTTATTTGGGTGATGGACCACCAGTTTTGGTATACAGGGTGAGAAGACTCTATTATCGAGTTTCTTATGAATGTATACATGTCCATGGTATGGTGCATGAAAAAAAGGTTTCATGGTATATGCACAAGCTTTCAATTATTACGATTCACGGAACCTAAGGTCAAAGGCTAAGGCTACTTTATGCAGAAGGGTGAAAGGTAGCTTGGTTTAAGGGTCCCTGTCCCACTAGAGCTTAGATATACCTAACCACATGTGAGTCAAAGAGACTCGCATGGGTCCAATAATACGGATTGCTAGTTACACCATCGAAATGATCGGGGATTCATCGCGGGGTGAAATGCTTTCGCTATCTCCCAACATACTCAAAGAGAGTTGTCGAGCCAATGCTACTCGCCATCCAAAAGTTTTCCTAAATCTAGAGCTAGGTAATGAGCCTTTATTATGCAAAGTGATGCATGAAAGTTGAATTAAATTTAAATGTCAAATGGAGATTATTTTTGAAAAATTTTAACCAAATAGTAATCCTTTTATTGAAAAAGGGTGGCAACTAGTCCCCAGTGGAGTCATCAACTGTGAGGCCTCGCCCGAATGCTCCTCCCCTCGCCAACTGTATTTCCTCTAACCCTTATGGGTATTAGGGAAATCACAAAATCACTCATTTACTCCAAAATAATAACTAATAACATTAATTAAAATTTACATTTACAATGGATTGACATTTAAAAATAAAAGGGGAAGGAGGTTGATTGGGATTTGGATTTGAAACTTGGATTTAGATTCCAAGCTTGCCTACGTACCCCATTGAATGGGGATCAAAACCCACATAGTTCGTTCCACTATGAGGTGGAAAGGGGGTTTAAAAATCGGTCAGATTTGATTGGTTTGGTTTGATTTGGGATTTGAGTGAAGATAAGAGATTATACCTTCTTTGTGGGTTTGAGTGGTGGGAGAGTGGTTTTACCGGATCGGAGTTCCGTTTCATAAAACAAGGTTGATTTTGGAAAATTTCTTTGATTACTTAATTACCCAATTTTAATTAATTTAAAGGATTAATTAATTAAAGTGATTAATTAAAAGGATTAATTAACCAAATTGAGTGAAGATTTAATTGAAAAATTAATTAATTAGTTAAAATTAATTTTTAATTAATTAACTAATTGAGAGTGGGTGGGGATTAATTAAAAAAATTAATTAGTTAATTAAAATTAATTTTTAATTAACTAACTAATTAGATATTAGAGTGAGTGAAAACTAATTAGAGAGAGAGAGAAAGAGAGAGAGGAAGCAAATAGATAGCAATCACAAGAGCTTAAGGTGTGTTTTAAAGTGTAAATGGATGAGGTATTTATAGGAAATAAAGGTGGGGTGAAAAAGACCAAAAAGGGGCTGAAAAGTGGGCTAAAAAAATAGTAAAAATAGAATTTTTAGGGCAAGAGGGGCAAAAGGGTAATTTTGAGGTGCAGATACTGGCACACCTTTCGAGGCACCAGTGGCGCCACCGGCCAGTCCAGCGGCGAATTTCTGTGCCCCGGCGGCACGCTGATGTGTCGTGCTGCTGAAACTACTCTGAGTTTTTTGGGATATCCGGGTCAGTTTTCGAATCTTCCGGGTCAGTTTTCAGAATATTCTGGAGTCTTAAAAATTATCGGTCAGTATCGATGGATCCGAAATTAATTATCGGACAGATTGACAGTCAGTTTTGGGAGAGATCAGATCAATTTTGAAAAAATATTGTCTGACACAGATGGTCCGGTCAGGATCGAAAAGGTGTTGATTTGGATAGAAAAATATTATGATTGGCTCTGGTGAGTTCAGAAATATTTTTGTGGGTGCTAAAATGAGGGTTCACAGTAAGGTTCGAAAATGTTTGGCTAAGGAGGTTTTAGGGTCATACTTACTTTCAATGGAAAGCTTTTTCCAGAAGGTATTGAAGTTAAGATCAAGGTCATTGAGAGTAAAGGCTCCTTCTTGTTGAAAGCCAAAGATTTCATCAACTTCTTGAATTGTCAAACCATATTCCTTTCCGAAGAAATGAAACCTAATGCCATAGAAGTCATAGGTATTGGAAGCTTTCTTCTCAAGCGCTAAAGTTGCAAGGAATTCTTTTGTCAACTCTTCATAGCCCTCTTCCGTTGGAAAAATAAAAGGCATCCATCGAAGATTGTTTAAATATTGAACACTGTCTCCTTCAATGCCCAAGGTTCTTAGGTAAGAAATGTTTGGAACCTTATTTGGTAGGACTAGCTTAGGTTGAAGTTTAGCCCAATTAGCTTTTCATCCTTGGTTACTCCTTGCATAATGTCTAGGGAGAGGGTTGGTACTTATGATGATTGTGGTTCCTTGCCTTTGGAGGCTATAGATGGCTTAGTCTTTAGGGCCATAGTAGTTTGAAAGTAAAAGAAAATTTGAGAAGAAAAGAAAGATTGAGATTAAAAAGTAAAGAGTGAGATGAAATTGGAGAGAAGATGCTTTGGAAGAGTTTTAGAGTTTTGTAAAATAGTTTCAAATAGTAATGGGGTTTATATAGCTATGGGAAAGCCTAAAAAACAGTAAAAAATGGTCAGAAATTGCATTAAATGCAATTCTGACCATTTTTAAAACAGCTAGTTTTTTTGTGCCAGAAATGTAAATCGCGTTCGCGAATTGAGTGTCGTGACCACGATTTTCATAAATTGTGAGTAACGGTAACTTTGGCAAGGAATTTCGCATTCGCTAAGGTTAATTTGCGACTGCGATATTTGAAAAAGTGCAACTAATAGAAGAAATATGAATATTGCCTCGAGAAAAGGGTATAGCGACCGCAAATTAGGGGACTTTCAGAAAATGAATAAAATTTTGTGAAACTCATGTATGCATTTAATTAAAATTATTTTAAATCATCAAAAATGAAAAATAGACATATATAAATTCAAATTTCAATACCCATACATATACTATAGCTATGCATAATTTCATCATCAAACATGCATACTCATGAAATTGAACTATCAAAACACACAAAAAATTTCAAGCATATTTGACAATGCATAATTGATTGGCAAAGTTGGGTATTCAAAGAATTTTTATAAAGAAAAAGCCTTGTTATGACAAGGAGCTTCCATCAAACATCCCTAATTCCCTTTTAATGTAGTTCAATCTTTTTTCATTTAGAGGTTTTGTAAAAATATTCGCTAATTAGTTAGTTGTATCAATGAATTCCAATACAACGTCTCCATTGGTCTCTCAAAAAGTGGTGCCTAATGTCTATATGCTTACTTCTAGAATGTTGAATGGGATTTTTTGAAAGATTTATGGAACTTGTATTATCACATTTGATAAGAATGTGATCAAGTGTTTACCCATAGTCCTTGAGTTGTTGTTTCATCCAAAGAACTTGAGTGCAACAACAACCCGCCGCCACATATTCTGCTTCGGCGGTGGATAAGGCAACTGAAACTTGTTTCTTGCTAAACCAAGAAACTAGACATTCACCAAGAAATTGGCAAGTTCCGGATGTACTCTTTCTATCTAAGAGACTATTGGCATAATTTGCATCCGAATATCCAATAATGCTAAAAGATGAGTTTCTAGGATACCATAATCCTAAATGCAATGTACCATGTAAATATTTTAAAATTCTTTTGACCGCATTCAAATGAGACTCTTTAGGACATGATTGAAATCTAGCATACAAGCGTACACTAGACATAATATCGGGTCTAGAAGCGGTAAGATAAAGAAGTGAACCAATCATAGCTCTATACTTCTTTTCATCAACATTCTTACCCATTTCATCTTTGTCAAGCTTAGTTGATATACTCATTGGAGTCTTGCTACTCTTGCAACCATCCATCCCAAATTTCTTCAATAACTCTTTGGTGAACTTGGATTGGTTGATGAAGATGCCATCTATGCTTTGTTTAATTTGAAGCCTAAGGAAGAATTTGAGCTCTCCCATTATGCTCATCTCAAACTCCCTAGTCATACACTTAGCAAATTCCACACAAAGAGTTTCATTAGTAGCACCAAAGACAATATCATCAACATAAATTTGAACAATGAGTGTGTCATGCTTATGTCTTTTCACAAATAGTGTAGTGTCATCTTTCCCTTTTTCAAAATCGTTTTTCAATAGAAATGAACTAAGCCTTTCATACCAAGCTCTAGGAGCTTGTTTTAATCCATATAAGGCCTTAGTTAATTTTAAAAACATGATTTGGAAATTCATGATTTTCAAAACCAGGAGATTGGTCAATATAGACTTCCTCTTCAATAAAACCATTCAAAAATGCACTTTTCACATCCATTTGAAATTCATGTGACATGCATATGCTAATAGAATTCTAATGGCTTCTAATCTTGCTACCAGAGCATAAGTTTCATCATAGTCTATGCCTTCCTCTTGATTGTACCCTTTGGCAACCAATCTAGCTTTATTTCTAGTAATGAAACCATGCTCATATAACTTATTCCTATACACCCATTTGCATCCAATAATTGGATGGTTTTTGGGTTTAGGGACAAGTTCCCATACTTTGTTTCTTTCAAATTGATTGAGTTCCTCTTGCATAGCAATCACTCAACTTTCATCTTTAAGAGCCTCATCAATATTCCTTGGCTCAATTTGAGAAACAAAAGCAAGATTATTATCTAAAGCTTTAAAATGAGATCTAGTACTTACTCCCTTTGAAGTTTCACTTATGATGAGTTCCTTGGGATGATCCTTGGGGTAGCTCCAATCCTTTAGAAGTC
>CATKHJ010122307.1:0-26598 GCA_949750685.1 Vernicia montana | reverse complement strand
GACCGAAGGTCGAAGACTGATGGTCGAAGACTGAAGTCAAAGAATGACGGTCAAAGACCGAAGTCAAAGACTGATGGTCGAAGACCTAAGTCGAAGACTGATAGGCAAAGGTCGAAGGTCGAAGACCGAAGACCAAATCTACTGTTCACGTGACTGTTCATTCTGATGTCTGAATCTGGCAGTAGCGTTCACTACTCCTCTTTTAACTTGCTCAATTCTTTCAATCATCCGCAATACACATTCAATAACATTTATAACCCATTCACATTATCAATTAGCAATCAATACACGAATGTTCGGGGTATTACAGTATCCTTCTCATTGGATGATGAGAGAACATTGAATTTGTCCAAAGTGGACAATTTTGAGAGTTCATTGTCTAATATAACTTATTGTACACATTTTATTTCATAATATTGTCTGAAATTTTTGTTATTATCTTCTATATGTTCTCTAACTGCATATTGAAAAATGTTTTAATTTATGACATTTTTCATTTGGTGCATTAGGAGAATTGTAGGGAGATGCTGCCAAAATTTCAGCATGAGTATGAATATAAAATGTTACAGTATATGGTTATATAGCAATGATTTTCTAAATGGATTAGGTTCTTAATTACTTTATAGTCAAGGAGAGATAAGAATTTAGAATTAGATATTGAGAACTTAAAATAACAACAAACTATAAAAGTAATTATATAATCTGTCATTTAAAATTCAATGTGTTTCCACAATTTGCAGCAATTAATCATGAGATTAGATAGAAATTGGATGTATTCTAGGCTTAAGGATGGTTTACTAAGGCCGAAATTCTTAGACGGTATAAACCAGTTCATTCAATTTGCTACATCTCAACCTCAATTTATGGATGGAAGTAAGATTAGATGTTCGTGCAATCATATGAAGTGTCATAATCGCAGTTATTTGGATCCAAATACAGTCATGTTTCATCTTGTACAAAGGGGTTTCATTTCAGGTTATTATGAATGGTATTTGCATGGTGAAGTAAGTGGGTCTAGAACTTCGGTTGTAGATGAAAATCTATTTCCAGCTGATAATGTATGTACTGATGATCATTCTTCAAGTGCATATCATGATATGGTAATGGATGTTGCTGGGCTGGGATTTGATTTGAGTGGAATAGAGAAAGTACAAAATCTGAATTCTTAGAAGTTGTATGATATGTTAGATGCAGCTAACGAGGATTTATGACCTGGTTGCGAAAAACATTCCAAATTATCTGCCGTTGCACGGCTGTTGAACATCAAATGTGAGCACCATTTATCTAAAAGGTGTTATGATGAGATATTGCAGTGGTATAATGAGTCGTTGCCGAAAGATAATACGATGGTAGATAATTTTATAGCACTAAGAAGTTAATGCAAAGTTTAGGACTTCCAGTGGAGAATATACATTGTTGCAAGAATAATTGCATGTTATACTGGGGTGATGATAGTAATTTGAAGACATGCAAGTTCTGTGATTGTCCTAGATATAAACCCAGGTATCGATCTGCTGGTACTTTTAAAAAAGAAGTTGCATTTAAGAAGATGTATTACTTTCCTCTGACTCCGAGGTTGCAGCAACTATATGCTTTTGAAGCAACCGCCAAGTTTATGAGATGGCATGCTGAGCATGAGGAGGAAGATGGTGTGATGCAACATTGTTCATATTCTAAAGCATGGAAGCATTTTAATTAGATGAATCCACTGTTTGCTTTTGAAATCCGCAATGTTCGTTTGGGATTCTGCACTGATGGTTTTCAACCTTTTGGTCAATCTGGATAATAATATTCATCGTGGCCAATTATAGTCACACCATATAATTTGCCTCCAAGGATGTGTATGAAGGAGGAATATATATTTCTTTCTGTATTAGTTCCTGGACCACATAATCCCAAACAGAAGTTGGATGTATTCTTGCAACCTTTGATTGTAGAATTAAAACAGTTGTGGGAAATTAGGGTTGAGACATATGATGTTTCAACGAAACCGAATTTTCATATGCGAGCTGCTTTAATGTAGACGGTGAGTGATTTTCCAGCCTTCAGTATGTTGTCTGGTTGGAGCACTCAAGGTAAACTTGTTTGTTTATATTGTATGGAACAAATTGATGCATTCACGCTTCCTAAAGGTGGTAAGCAATCATGGTTTGATAATCACTGTAAATTCTTACCTCCTAATCATCAGTTCAGATGGAACAAGACCGAATTTATTAAGAATCGAACAGTGTATGATGTGGCTCCGCCTATACGGTCAGATGTTGAGATATTGGAGGAAATCAATAGTTTGGGATTGATGAAAGTTACAGAAGTTGGGTCGGATGAGTTGAATGCTCAAATTGCAAAGAGGGTTGGATGTGGGTGGAAGAAACGAAGTATATTTTGGGATTTGCCATATTGGAGTACCAATTTGATCATACACAATCTGGATGTCATGCAGATTGAAAAGAATGTATTTGAGAATATTTTTAACACTATGATGAACATTGAAGGAAAATCTAAAGATAATGCCAAATCAAGAGAAGACTTGAAGCAATTCTATCGACGTCCAGAGTTACAAGGGGATAATGCAACAGGAAAATATCCAAAGGGTATACACTGGATAAGCAAAGTAAACAAGTTTTATATGAATGGTTGAAAACTCTCAAATTTTCGAATGGGTTTATATTCAATATGGCTCAATGTGTTGATATAATATTTTAAATTCTATATAAATATGTAGTAAATTAATTATAATTTAATTGTTACCTAACTTTTAATTTAATTTTGTTTAAATTGTTAAAGAAACAATTTCAGTGGCATGAGGTGATGGATGCCCTAATTGAGACAGCCTTCTATAAGAAGGTTGCATTGCATTACAAAGATATGCTTCACGATGTGAAGCATATGAAGAAGAAGACCTGGATGCCAGATGAGGCCTGGGATAGATGGCATCAACATTAGGCTAGTCCTGAGTTTCAGAAGCTATCTCATCAGGCTAGCAAGAATAGGAAGATAGAGAAAGGCGAACAAGGATCTGGTCCGTCTTTACATACTAGAGGGTCTATACCCCACGAGGAGCATGCCAGACGAATGGTAATTATTTTCATGCATTTTTCAATTTTTTAATTTCCTGTTGCTTATTTTACTAGGTAATATATTTCAATTCTTAATAGGCTCGGGAGCTGGGATGCGAGCCTTTGCCCGTTGAGGACTTTATGTGCACACACACGAAGAAGAATGACTGCAGATGTTTGTTCATACTAGATCACAGAGGATTCATGTAAGTAACAAAATGATTAAATTAAACATGTTAATAATTTTTTATAATGCTATATATACTATTGTGATAATCACTAATATTGTATAAAATGCAGGAGAATATCAATAACCTCCGTGAGCAGTTGTCGCAGCCAGCTCCTGGATCTACAGAGCCTCATCAGGTGGACAAGAGGGACTTATACCTTCAGGCTGTTAGGGCACGGATGAAGGGCAGGATTTACAAAATTAGTTCTCAGGCACCGCATTTTTATGGACATCCCGGTGCCAGTACTTCTGCCCCACCGCCCCCTTCATCTAAGGACATACAACGGGAGGTGGACCGACAATTAGTTGAGCCGTTGAGGCCCATGGAGGAGTGGCTACGGAACATATCAGCAACCACTGGGATACCTTTACCACCTAATTTAGTATCACTGCCTGCTGCTCCCCCTGCTTCTCCACATGCTTTAGACCAGCATCAGCCTCCTAATCCTCCTGTTTTAGGAGACGGTGTTGATGATGATGATTATTTATTGGATGATGCTAGCATCGATGATCATACTACAAACCTTAGTTAGATTTTTTTTTTTACCGACAAAATATTACTTTTACATTTTTTATTATTTATTTTATATTAGCATATTATAATTCTTATGTTTATATAAATTTTCCACTATTATTTTTTGTATATTTATTACATTAATATAAATTAACATTTTTACTTTTATATTTATGACTTTGAGAATTTTAATATAATTGTAATTAAATTAAATTATAAATTTAAAAAAAAATTCAAATTCAATATTTACCGACGAAATTATTATTTTTATTTATTTATTTTTAAATAATTTCCATCACTAATCCGTCGGTGTAGTTTATTTCGTACCGACGGATTACCTACGACAATTATTTTTATTTATTTATTGTTAAATCATTTCCGTTGGTACGAAATAAACTACCAACAGATTAGCGATAGAAATTTATTTATTTCATTTAGTTTTTAATTAATTACCGACAAAAAATACCGTCGGTATATTTTACCGATGCTATATTCGTCGGTATATTAGCCACGAAATATATTTTCCGTCAGTAATTTATTACCTACCATGTTTTTTTATGACAAATTACTTCCATCGGTAAAAATAATTACCAACGGAATATTCCGTCGATAATTAGCATTTTTTCGGTAGTGCAAAGATCAAGCCACTCCAAGGTAAGATCTTCAAAAAACCTAACCATTTTCTTCATCTCAAGTAATTTCTTATGTTGTTGATTGATTCTTCTTCTCCTTCCTCTTCTTGTTGTTTCGGGCACACTTGAAGAAATTTGGGGAAAATTGTTTAATTTCATTTCTTAATGATATTGAGTGTCTCGTGAAGTCAATTAAAGGATTTGATAGTTTGTTTAAGTATTGATTGCATGATAAAACTTGATTTGATCTTGTGTCTTAAAATTGAAAAGTTAGGTTTTAGAATTGGGCAGAAATTGAAGAGCCAATTTTGTAATTTTAGAGACCGAATTTGGAGAAGTGTAAAACATGAAAGTTGTATGTAATGTATCAAGTATACACTAGCAAAAAGAATTTGAAATATTCGAAGTTTAGAGAGAGATTAGTCACTTGAATTGAAACTATTACGGTTCACAGAATAAGTTGGTGACCCAAAATTGAGAAGTGCAATTGATGACTTTAGAGACTGAATTAGGCAAAGAATAAAATATGAAAAATGATCATTTATATGTTTATAATACCTGTGTAAAAGGAAACTTAAATTGGATATATATATTGTGAGATATGATCTAGTGAAGATTATAAGTTCTAATGAATTCTGTGAACTAACAAGGTTGGAAAATCTAAGAATCTACCCTTCAAAAAGAGTATGTTAGAGACATAATTAGAAGAAACTTAAAACTAGTAAAATTACCCTTGTTATGTGAAAAATTAAAACATAAAAGGGCTTAACAAAATTCAAAGTATAATGTGAGAAATGGAGCTTATATTGTGACTGACCCTGTACCCAGAGTCAATCTATAACCTGAAATTTACCTTCTAAATTGGAGACTTTAGAAGCAGAAACAAGCCAAACTTAAAACATAAGAAATGTTCCTTAGTACATGTTATAACTCTCAGAAAAAAGGTTACTTCCATTGGAATTATGAATTTTGAGATATACTTAATTAAAGATAACATGCTCAGTCAGCCCTGACATAAAAATATAACTGGATTGAAATGGTCACCAAGTTTTTCATAGATTGAATTTTAAGTTCAATTTTTGATATGATATAAATTAATATGTTTAGATTATGATGCTAAAAATAATAAACTAATTTGGATTAGGAAATCATGAGAAATGATAGAAACAAGGTCACAAGGTTAGGTTATAAATTAAGTAATAAATGGAAATGTAATGTGTTGATTGATAATGTTTATGTATGTAATCATTCTATGAATAGATTATGCAAATGAATTGAATTAGGAATATATACAATATGAATTGAGGGTATTCACCCTAGGCCACTCGGCCATTACAAGATATGGTACATGAAAGTGTTTAAATGGTAACATGTGTATGTGTATGTTATGTATGTTGACTTGAATTGATATTAAATAATTAGTATGTCTTAGATATAGATTAAGTAGTATTAGAGTTAGGTTTGGGATAGTCAAGTTGACAAAAAGTTTAATGATATGCAATTGAATAACATGAATGGTATAGTTCATTGTAGAACCTAAAGGATAAGATAAAGGAAGTGTTCCAAAAATCAAGGAGCACCATGGCTAAAGTGTTAAGAGCTTGAAATAGAAGCTAAAGAATTGAGGTGAGTATATAATATTTTAATATGATATGGGCATCTACCCTTGAATCATTATTAAATTGATATGTATGCACATATTATTAAAAGTCCTAGCAATCCTTAATGTGAACCTTATTCAACCATTGTCATTCAATCTTGTGCTAGGACTATACTTGTTGGCCTTCGGCCTAATTGCTATTCATTGTTGGCCTTCCGCCTCATTGTTATTTATTGATGGCTTTCAGCCCATCAGTCACTCTATTGATGGCCTTCGGCCCAACTATTAAACTGTTAATTCAATTGAACATCCTAAGGTTCATTTGAAACCATCATTGAAATTGTATAAAACCCCATTGATGCTATATTGAATTGCATATGAATTATTGTTCATATATTATAAATCCTTATAAATGATATTCTTTTTAAGTAGAAATCCACAACTGATGTGGGATTATATATCAGTCATGTGCACATGGTAAGAAGGCCCGTCGGATAGGATAGTGTATCTGCCCAGTTAGGAAGGGGGTCCTAGTCGTAATACTTGATCAGTCTTGCACTAGGTGATTAATGTGAGTGAGCAAGACATTAGCCGCCACTCTATTTAATTATCAGTGGGAAACACACCGCTTCCAAATCTCTGATTTCTGTTAAAATGATACTAAATGATAATCCATTGATTATTAACCCTTTATTGAGATAAATATTATTGAATATCATTGTATCAATTAAAATCTCTATTGACTACCAAAGAGAAAACCTTTCATCGATACCAAATCGTAATTTAAACCCTTATTACTGTTATACATATTTCAACTGGCATATTATGTTAAGATATTACATTCTCACTGAGCTTGTCTCACTCTTTTAATGGTTATTATTTTTCAGGTATACTGAAGGTCAAGCAAGGCAAATTCTCAATATTCCATTCTCTGCTTGGGGATTTCCTTTGCTACATAAGTTGGATTAAATTTTTGAATCTTAATGTAATAGCATTTTGAAGAGTTAAGTCTAAAGCTCCACGGTCAATATGGTTTACAGTAGTTACTAATGCAACTCTGGTTTTATGATTATAGTCTATAATTATACAATGATAATTCTAATAATATTAAAGTATAACTGTGATGATGAATGATGATATGAATTTTAAAGTGTTAATGGTACGAGTATATTATGAGTATACTAGTGGTATACATTTGGTATACATACGGTATATATTGGGTATCCTTTTGGTATAGGTAAGGTATACTTTGGATACCCTATTGATATGTAAAGAGTATATGAATATGGGATTATAGGTTACGATTTGGGTAATATGTTCATTGTATAAAATGCTTGTTATAGCATATAATAGGAGTTTTATGGGTTTATATGACCTTATGTCTCCCTATACCCTAGGACCGTCACACTTCAGAAGTTGGGGTGTGACAGATATAGTATCATAGCAAACTTAAAGTCTAGTATTGATATATTAATTTAACAGTCATAGTATATAAGTTGAACCATGGAGCATAGGATTCCTAATCGTCAATTACAGTCCATCGTTAAGATAGTTCCGCGTTATTCATATATGATTGAACTCTCATCATCTTGTATGATGTATGTGTGTTGTGAATATAAAAGAACTAGTATGTGTAAACATATACTAGTGTGAATAATTATGAGAATGAAACCCTGAATGTACCCTAATCATGTAAGTAACGAAATGATTAAATTAAACATGTTAATATTTTTTTTTATAATGCTAGTTATACTATTGTGATAATCACAAATATTGTATAAAATGCAGGAGAATATCAATAACCTCTGTGAGCAGTTGTCGCAGCCAGCTCCTGGATCCATAGAGCCTCGTCAGGTGGACGAGAGGGACTTATACCTTCAGGTTGTTGGGGGAGGGACGAAGGGCAGAATTTACGAGATTGGTTCTCAGGCATCGTATTTTTATTGACATCCAGGTGCTAGTACTTCTGCCCCACCGCCCCCTTCATCCAAGGACATACAGTGGGAGGTGGACCGGCGAGTAGATGTGAGGTTGAGACCCATGGAGGAGTGGCTACGAAACATATCAGCAACCACTGGGATACCTTTACCACCTCATTTAGTATCTCCGCCTACTGCTCCCCCTACTACTCCCCCTGCTGCTCCACCTGCTTCTCCACATGCTTCAGACCAGCATCAGCCTCCTCGTCCGCCTGTTTTAGGAGACGGTGGTGATGATGATGATTATTTATTGGATGATGCTGGTATCGATGATCACACTACAGACCTTAGTTAGATTTTTTTTTTATCGATAGAATTTTACTTGTATATTTTTTATTATTTATTTTATATTAGCATACTATTATTTTTTGTGTATTTATTATTCACATTAATATAAATTAACATTTTTACTTTTATATTTATGACTTTGGGAATTTTAATATAATTATAATTAAATTAAATTATAAATTTTAAAAGAAAAATCATATTCAATAGTTACCGACGGATTACGAATGGAATTATTTTTTATTTATTTATTTTTAAAATAATTTCATTCTAAAGTTTATATTATACCGACGAAAATTATTTTATTTTGTATATTTTTTTATTTAATTACCGACGGTATTTTCCGTCAGTATATTTTACCGACATTATTATCGACTATATATTCGTCGGTATATTAGCGACGAAATAAATTTTCCATCGGTAATTAATTACCAACCATGTTTTTTACAACAAAATATTTACGTCGGTAAAATAATTTACCAACAGAAAAATTATTATTTTTTGATGAAATATTCCGTCGGTAATTAGTGTTTTTCCGGTAGTGTAAATGATACATGTGAACTAAAATGCAAAGTGAAAGTGAAAGTGAAGTGACAAAGTGAAAAGGAGGTCGATCCACTAGCGATCGCTCCTGTTACAAAGAAATGAACGTGTATTTTTAAAATGAAATTTCTTGTAATGATAAATAGTTGAACATTGATAAAGAACCCAGTGTGTCTATTGTTTGTGAAAAGATTTGTGTTATGTGAATAACAATAGAAACGTGTACATTGTTTGTATATGTGAAAATATTTGTATTATTTAGGAAAAAGACATCTTAAGGCAAACCATCTCATCGAGATAGGAGTGTAAAACGAACATTACCTTGTATGTATGTCAATATGAGATCACTAATTAGAGTCGCTTAGGATTAAGCGAAAGACCCAGAAAGAAAGAGAAGTAAGGATTATTGAAGAGTATAGAAGCAATATGACAAGAACTTCAAATCAAAACAAAGGATCGACAAGTGGGACGAGAAAGGCATTGTATGCCATCTATTGTGTACTCCCCAGAAACTGTAACAGCAATAAGAAAGGCAAAGATTTTCCTACTGCATATGCAAATACTGAGCAAGAACCAAAAGAGGAATGTGGATTAACATCCCCGAAGAAGCGACTGATCGATGACGTATAAGCTATCACACTACTCCTAGAGGGACATATGGAATTAATTGTAATATGATGATGAAAATGAATAAAGGAAAGATATGAGGAGTCCTTGTTAGACTTTATTAAAGTCTTAGAAAAGAAAGTAAAGAGAAAGAAAGAATGGAATAAGTACGATAATAAAACAAAGTATTATAAGAGAGATGATAAAAGTCATAACTATAAGGACATAAATGATGAAGAACATATTACAAAAAGGAATATGTGTAAGTTAAGTATTAGTGAAGCCTAATTGATTAGAATAAATATAATATAAGTGAAATATCCTATATTGGGGGATAAATTAATGATGAGATAGTAGTCACTAAGTAAAGAGTAGACGCTATAGGAAAAGACAAACATAGAATGTGACCACGAAGGGTAAATGAGGTATGATTAAGTGGAAAAAAAAATATCTAAATGAAAAGAGTACAGAATGATAAAGTATGGAGAATCACAAGGACAGTGAAACTGTAATACAAAGAGTGAAATAATGTAAATAAAATATTTTGTTTGATAAAGATGAGATCGAAATGAGAGCAAATAAGGTAAAAGCTATAATGCTAAACTAAATGGATATAATAGATGAGTTAAACTCAAATTAACGACTACTTAGATTATTAATGGTTAAAGAGATGAAGAAATTGGAAATAGTCAAAATTGATTATTATTGCATAAGACTATAATGAATTGATCAGGATAATGACTTGTGAAAGATAAGTTAAGTGACAATGAGAAATATGAATAATCAAGAATTAGTAATGGACTAAAGTAACCTTGATAAGGATGTGAAAGTCTATATGAATATAAAAAGGGGACTGTGAAGATTGAGAAAACTTGAGAATGTCCGAAACTCACTCTGGATGAGTAGGACATGGAGTCAGGAAGAAATGCGAGATAACTAAGGAAATAATTGGACTGATATAAAAACAAGGTGAGTGAAGAACTAATTAACAAGACACATGTATGCCTTAAGAAGCTATAGGAAGTATAAATACCATGTGAAATGGATACGTGTTGGGAATAGTGATAAGATATATCAATTTTATACGTACTAAAGATAAGGATATCGCCTTGACTAAGAAGATGTTTAAAAGCTGAAGCATCTCACAAGAATGGGAGCATGGCTCGAAACAATGTTTTGAACACTAGAACTGTACACATCGATAATTGTATATATATCATCCTGATTGAGACAACGTACTCATGATAAGAGAAAGAATAAGATTCACTAAATAGATGTGGAGACTATTAAACAATGGATCTGCAAGTTAAAGTAAGACGATTGAGGAAATATATACTTCCACCCCACTATTGCGAATGACAACACAACACTTAAAAATGAAAGTAATCACCCACCCGTCCCACCCGTCAATATATCAAAGGGAACTGAACAGAAAGAAAGATGCCTGACAAAAGAGTTCACCAGTGAATAAGCTTCAACAAAGATTATCTCACTCAAATGTCAAAATAGACGAACTAGGAGTACCTGGTTGCAAAAAGAAGAAGAGAATTGATTTCAAGAAAACGTTAAAATGGACTATATGACATAACTTTAAGTCTAAAGAGGGTCATTGAATCTATCACGCTAGCAAGAGCATACAAGACATATATAAGGAAATAAATGAAAGTTATGACACCAACAGCGATTTCAATATGAAACGACATAAAGCATGAAATTTTTACTTCATCACATATGGAGGCAATGTCTCTATTCCTTTTCTCTACCGCTTGACAACCTTCAATTACTGGAAAAAAAAAGTTTCAAAGAAAATGAAAATCAATAACAAAATTAAAGAAAAAAATCAACATCGATTACTTAACCTACTAGACTTGGAAGTCTTAGAGTGAAACCACTCTACCACGACAATACTAAGTACTTAAGACCACTACTTTTTGATAGGCTTGTGCGTTGGAGATAAGTTCATTACTTCATCATCATCATAAAAGCCTTGATCAACTGCTTTATAGAAGTCATAAGGATATCGGGAGTCATCTACAAGATGAGTCCAAAGGTGATGGGAAGGATTGAACTTTTCATTAGTTAACAACATAGTCTGAAATTCATCCCTTGGATGAATACCCTCGAGATGATTTTCCTCCCAATTCTTCTTATTGGCATGGATCTTCTTGCAATAATCGATAGGAAACGCCCACCAAGGGGCATCTGCTTCTTTAGGAAGCCATAGCTCACGTAGACCAACATTTTTTTTTACCACACATGAAGTGCTCAAAGCTAGTAAACTCTTTAGGATGATCAAATAAATCTCTATAGAGTGAGAAGGAATAAGATTTGTAAACATAAACTTAAGGACACACAGTCCGTTGAGTTTCTGAACTGTGGTCATTCATGGCTGTTTAAGGACGGTGGAAAACCACTATAGATCAGAGAGTTAGAATTATTGACCGATTTATTCCTCTCATTTTTGAAAAGAGGAAATCCTCCCATTGTTCAAGAGGTTTGAACCATTGTAAGAAAGTGACTTGATAAGGATTAGCTCTGCTATTACTCTGTAAATGAGTAATGTATTTGAGAAAGTGAAAAGGCTAAACTTCCACAACAATATGGTAAAGGTAAAGAAAGTACCATAGGAAACAAAGAAATTCTTTTGGCCACTGCCAAAATGAATCCATGGTGAAGTCCATGAAAGCATAAATCCTAAGGAAAGGATATTCAGGATGAATTGCTAGCTCTTAAATAAATCGAGGTCCATATTTTTGAATGAGAAGAGACTGATATTTAAAGATTTGTTTAATGGCTAAGTCATGGAGAGTTCTCTGAGTAAAATATTAGCTCGGAGTTCAGGAGGAAGGCCATTATAGAGAAAAGGACTAGGTCCAAAAGAAGACGATGCAGAGAATACCATCAAACTGAAAAGGATAATGTAAAGAAGTAATTGCTGGAGCAAGAGGAATTCTTAAAAAACTTTTAAGGAAGTTAGAAATCTAATTGTGATCTCGTTTGATATGTTTTTCCTTAATTTATAGCAATTTGATCATTTGTCTCTAATAGAGTAATTGAGGATACGACAAGAGACTCTCTCTAGAAAATTGATCACTCTGAAAGGAGTAGTCTATCATGACTGTGAGATGGATACAATCGATGTAACTGGCTATACAACTACAGTTAACTTCTTTACTCAAAGTAGAAGACTATTCATTTGCAAGCGTTTAAGAAGGCTGAATTTGATTCAGAAATGATCAGAGGAAAAGTAAGTCATGACCTGTCTTCTCATAAGGCAATAATGTACTTTCACATAAATAAGTTGACTACAGAAAAAAGATTACAACTGAGGGCCTTTAATAGTTTTAAAAGATAAGGGTATTAGTGATATTTCCACCCTTACATGTTTTCCAATAAAGTGACTTATATCTTGTTAGACATAACTTCTGAAACAGAGAATTGTACGAAATGAATATATATATATATATATATATATACACGGCAACGATAAATTAAGTTCCTTAAAATTTGAGGTTGAATTTTCTTAAGGGGGTAGAATGTAATACCCCAATTTCACATATCTCATAACAAATAGTCATAATGATATATAAAAGGAAAATTGAATGGTAATTGGACTTATAGATCCAAACTTAATCCTTAGAGTATCTAATTGTGCTTAAATAAGTTTTGAATTTATTTTGTGTTAATTATGACATTCATGTGTATACATGTTGATATGAATACAATATGAATATAATTAAATTGAATATGTTTGAATATATGTACTGATTAATGAATAAGAAATCACATGTTATAGAAGGGCAAAAGGGTCATTTCGCAAAAATTATCAAAAATGGAAATTTATTATGCAAGTGTATGTGAGTTAAGTGTGGGGTCCACCCCACCCAAGTGATGGCCAGCCATGGTCAAAGAAATTGAAGAGAAAATGAGACTTAATGATGGTAAATTATGCTTAAAATTGAGTTAGTGAAAAGTGGATTGAAAAGTGGATCCCACTTTCTACTTACACAATTTTTAATTCTCTAATTTTTGGTTCATTGAATCTATCCAAAAGCTATCATCATAATTTCTATTAAAAAATTAATTTATAATTCAAGTTTCCTAAGGAAGCCATTGAATTATCTTGACTCATTTGTTAAAAATAAATTCAACCACTCATTTCATTATAAAAGAAATTACCTTAGCTTTTCTTTCATTTTCTACACACTTTCAAGAACACAAAACTTTTCCTTTTTTGCTAAGGGTGGTTCATCCAAGCCTCCACCACCAAAGATCAAGCCACTCCGAGGTAAGATCTTAAAAAAACCCAACTCTTTTCTTCATCTCAAGTATATAAAGTGAATAATTTCTTGTGTTGTTGATTGATTCTTCTTCTCCTTCCTCTTCTTGTTGTTTCGACCACACTTGAAGAAATTTGGGAAAAATTATTTAATTTCATTTCTTGATGATTTTGAGTGTCTCATGAAGTCAATTAAAGGATTTGATATTTTTTTGAGTATTGATTGCATGATAAAACTTGATTTGATTTTGTGTCTTGAAATTGAAAAGTTAGGTTTTGGAATTGGGCATAAATTGAAGAGCCAATTATGTAATTTTAGAGACCGAATTTAGACAAGTGTAAAAAATAAAACTTGTAGATAAATGTCTCTAATATACATTGGTAAAATAAATTTGAAATATTCGAAGTTTAGAGAGAGAAAAGTCACTTGAACTGAAATTGTTACTGTTTATAGAATAATTGAGTGACTCAAAATTGAGAAGCGCAATTGAAGTCTTTAGAGACTGAATTAGGAAAAGAATAAACATGAAAAATGCTAATTTATATATTTATAATACCTGTGTAAAATTAAAATTAAATTGGATATGTATATTGTGAGATATGATCTAAAGAAGGTGATAAGGTCTAATGAATTTTGTAAACTAACACAGTTGGAAAATCTGATAATCTACCCTTCGAAAAGAGGATGTTAGAGATGGAATTAGGAGAAACTTAAAGCTAGTAAATGACCCTTGTTATTTGAATAATTAAACCATAAAATGGCTTAACAAAATTCCAAGTATAATGTGAGAAATGGAGTTTACATTGTGACTGACCCTGTGCTCGAAGTCAATCTGTAACCTGAAATTAACCTTCTAAATTGGAAACTTTAGAGGCAGAACCAATCCAAACTTAAAACATAAGAAATATTCCTTAGTTCATTTAATAACTCTCAGAAAAAGGATATTTCAATTGGAATTATGAATTTTGATATATACTCAATTAAATATAACATGCTGAGTCTGCCTCGCCACAAAAAAAGAACTAGATTGAAATAGTCACCAAGTTTTCCATGGATTGAATTTTAAGTTCAATTTTGGTATGATATAAATTAATATGTCTACATTATGATGCAAAAAAGAATTAACTGATTTGGATTAGTAAATTATGAAAAATGATAGAAACAAGTTCACAAAGTCAGGTTATAAATTAAGTAATAAATGGAAATGTAATGTGTTGATTGATAATACTTGTAATCATTCTATGAATATATTATGCAAATGAAATTGAATTAGGCATATATGCAATATGAATTGAGGGTATTCACCCTAGGCCATTCGGCCATTACAGGATATGGTACATGAAAGTGTTTAAATGGTAACATGTGTATATGAATGTTATGTATGTTGACTTGAATTGATATTAAATAATTAGTATGTCTTAGATATAGATTAAGTAGTATTAGAGTATGATTTGGGATAGTCAAGTTGACAAAAATGTTTAATGATATGCAATTGAATAACATGAATGGTATGGTTCATTATAGAACTTAAAGGATAAGATAAAGTAAGTGTTCTGAAAATCAATGAGCACCATGGCTAAAGTGTTAAGAGCTTGTACTAAGAGCTAAGATGTTGAGGTGAGTATGTAATATTTTAATATGATATGGACATCTTCCCTTGAATCATTATCAAATTGATATGTATGCACATATTATTAAAAGTCCTAGCAACCCTTAATATGAACCTTATTCAACCATTGTCATTCAATCTTCACTACCGGAATAAGGATTTTTCTGTCAGTAAATGTATTTACCGACGGATTACCGATCGAAAGTAATTGTCACGACCCAACTTCTGAGTCATGACGATCCTAAGTCATGGGTAGGCATAAGTCCACCAAAAACCCGTAGAACCCATACATGTTATACAATCCAATACAGTATCATGCAACTAATCTATAATCATCTTATAATATCACATCATATCATCACAATCCCAAGATCCGAATCTAAACACATATACACTTATTCTTCTCATCACATATTCATCAATAGCATTATAGTATTTATTAGTTCACTCATACATATTATTCTTTCCATGTAACTATTATTACATACACAACAATTACAATACTCTTTTAACACTTATGGAGCTACTACAAGAACTTTAACATATACATAAACACAATGATTAACACTTTACTTTAAAAAGGAAATCCTCAAGAGAAAAATGTTGCTTGAGGAACCACTTGCTCACTATGCTGCTCTCCTAAAAAATGGAATCACTAATGAGATAAAGCAGTGAGTAAAGAATATGATACCATACTTGTGAGGCTAGGTATCTCAAGCCTAGCTCATAAGGATGGCTCATGTTCACTTATCACTTGGTTCATATACTTATATTCACGAAATGAAGGATATAAAAATTATATTAACAAATGAACTTTAACATACGAAGATTTATGATTAATCTTTGGAACTTTGACTCATATATTTGGCGTATCCACTTTAGGCATACATGATTTCTTATAACTCTTAACTTATGGACATTTGGGTCTTATAATCATATTTTATATTTTATAGTACTTTGGATTAGAGATCTTATTCAATGGATCTTTAGATCAATAGTTCATATAGATTGATGTTGTTATTGCATAAATCAGACATATATATATAAATACAATATATTAAAATCTATAAAGTACTTTTAAAACTATAAAGTTCTTTGGATTTGTTGGGAGCATGTACAAGTTTACTTAAAAAATCACTTAAACAAGATATATAATAATAATTATTTAATCATATAAGATTCAAAATGGAAAATAGCATACGTCACATATAGGATTTAGAGGTTTAGTAAAACTTATGTTATTATACCTTCGGAAATACATATATAAATAGAGATCTCATAATTAAATAATTATTTTCTAATAGTTTGTAAAATCAATAATTCATATATCGTAAAAGAAAATTAGATTTAAAATATTAGATACTTTGAGTTTAGTATTAAAGGAACATAATATAAGTGAAATACGTATATATATACAAAAGGGTTTTTGTATACTCTAGCTCATATAACTTTGGATAACATGTATACTTATATTTCATAAATGTCAAGGTCGATGACATATAGGCGATTTGGTTTAGAAAGAAAATGGCACATGGTTATCTTGTTTTATGGATCAATTGGCTTACTTATCACTATATTTCTCATTGTCAAATAAGGTTATATATTCATGGGTCTTTCAATCAATTGGATTGGTATCAATGAAAGAAAGTGCTCATAACTCATAACTTATCAATTGGTTTTAACAGAGATCATCACATGTGTTTGGGGTAGAGGAATTATAGCATACCCGAAGAAAAGGTTCCCCTACGAACATGCTCCCATAACAGTAGTTGGGACAGAGGCACTTGTGGCATGTCCGAAGCATAAAGCTCCTTATAGTTGGGGTAGAGGCACGAATTTTTGCATACCTCGAAGTAGAGGCTCTCATGTGAGCATACTCCCATACCTGTGTACACAGTCCATATACATATCATGAACAATCAATCAATAAGTGATCTCTGGGTCATGTGTCTTGGTTTTCATGGTTCTTGTGTTTCATATGGTAGTTATAAAAAAATTATCAATATCAATTGGTTCATAAGAGGATCAATACAATTAATAACTTCAATGGTTCACTTGGTTACATAGAGGCTGAGATTTATTTAATTAATTTGGCTATCACATAAGGCTTTTCTTAACTTTGGTAGAATCTTATAATCATGGCACCTTTGACAATAACATATTCATATTCAAATACTTGCACATTTAAACATATTCATGTTCATACTATATAACTTTGAAAACTCTTGAAGGAAACTTTTTAAGTAAATTCCATCAAGGAAATATCAACAATTTATGGAAATTATCTTAGAACTTATATATAGAATTTCAATTACTCATGGCTTTATTATATAATAATTGATCATTTTTAAGATTGAAGGAATATTAAAAAATAGTTTACATATTTTATGCATTAAATGAAACTTGGTTCATTGAATGGCATATGGCCCAAGGAGTTTGATCAATTACAAGGATTTCATAAAATTGAACAGTAGAATCAATATAATTCATAAGTCAATATGAATTACTTACAATTCAATAAATCACATGCTTGGTAGTTCAACAATGAAAGAGGCACTATAGGCCTTAGGATTCGAATACAAATATGATAGTATATTTTCTACTCACCTCTTGCTATTCCTTTCCAATGCTCATATCACAATTTTCATGCATATAGCTCATCATTTCCTTTGTTCTCTTGCCTACACATGAAATCTCATACTACAAATGAACTAAACTTCATGTATCCTTAATCTCATAATTTGGTTTCTTTAATTTTAACCATAGATTCATCATTCTAAAGCCTTAATAACAATTATAACTCTTAGCCAAAAAAAAAATCCCCAAATCAATTATAGGGTTCATAGTAAAATCTTCCTATCAATTAATCACTTGCATAAATGTTAATATTAGCTTCTATCTAACTTATAAAATATGCTACAACACTCTAATAACAAAACCCATAAAGAAAATTGAAGGATTGAACACTTACCTAAAATATCTCCTTCAAACTCAAATCCAAATCTTCAAGAATTCATAGAGAAATCCACTTTAGATCTTGTATATCCTTTGATATCTTGAGTATAAATAATTAATCTTAACCATTGAGGAACATATATAGAGTTTGAGAGGGTTTGGGGTTGGTTGGGGTCAAGAAGATGAAGATAGAATCAAGTTTTTGCTTAAAATTCCGATCTGCCTTGCTATTTATAGACCCACACGAGTCACAGGTGTGAATTTGAGTGTCACGGTTATGAATTTGAGTTTCACGGTCGTGAATTTGAGTTTCACGGTCGTGACTTTGAGGCAGTAGCCAATTCGAGGTTACTCCTTAAAGTTTGTTCAGACGTTCCTTTACTTATTTTATAATATCTTGGGATACGCTTATCTAAATGACTTGATTCATTCTTCTAATTAAAATAGACACATAAATATACAACATATCTAAAATTTAGCTCAAAATTTGCACTACACAATTTATAGTGAATTTTCAAACATTGTCCTGAAATTGTGCAAGCCCATCCAAAACAGTCCCACATTCTTCACTATGACTCATAACGTATATATCCAATTGAAAAACTGATTTATTATCATTTATTTTATATATAAATTAACATTTTTTATGTTTTATGCCTTGTCCAATTCAGCCTCTAAGATCATCAAAGTAAATACATAATCTCGGACTTCCTACCGAAATAGCAATTTGAGTCAGTCCTAATCCAAGAATAATGTCTCCTCACACGCCTCATATTTTACAAAACTGATTTATAGACATTTATATGAGATATAACTCTACAAGTTTCATGTTTTGTACTTTCCTTAATTCTCCCTTTAAATCTATGAAAACGTAGGCATAAGCTTCTGACCCGATAACAAGATTACATGAATTCTGAACTTAACTCTTTCAATTTAAGTTCCTTTCATAATTCTAATCAATTATACTCACTCCTTCATTGCAACACTTGGTCTTTATCTAGTTTAAATACGAAAAATTCATACTCAAACTTATGGCTTAGTATTTAACATATAATACTCATCCATACTCTTTGCATATAAGGTTAATATGTAATTGGGGTATTACATTCTCCCCTCCTTATAAAAATTCATCCTTGAATTTTCTCATACTCATGCTTCATATGGTATGTCTCTTATAACTATTTCTTACTTTTACCATCTTTCATGTCATACATATTCAATACTTATCACCCTTGAAATAAATATTCATGCCCAAGGTCCATTAACAATTCATATATAACCAATCATAGTTAATTATGAAACTTATCCTTACTTGTACATCTTCAATACTTATAATACCTACTTCACTCTTATTACTATTCAATGTTTCTATCTCACTATATACCTTTCGTGATGACATGCGATAAAACATAGCACATATCAATCCTTACACAAAATTATTTCTTTGTCAAATCTTTAATATAATTCATATTAGATCCTTTTACATTTCTCTTACCACATAGTGCCCTTTTATATCTTAATTTATTATACTTACTAACAACTATATGTTTTTACTTATAGTCATATATGCTATCATCCACATACTTGCAACTACTATTCTGTTTCTTTCTTATAGCACTACATCATACAATTATGAATTTTGTCCTTGAGTCACTTTAATAACAAGAAAGACTTCCATTGACATCAAACACATACAATCACTATTTCAATTCTCATAATACACTTACATATAACACCTCATTATACAAGCAATCATTGTATACCATATTCTCTTTTAACTCTTTCTTACCATTAACTACTCATATTCCTCATAATCACATACAAATATCATGAAACATATCACATTACATATCTAGATCAATATCCACTAATACACTCATACAAATATACAATACTTATGTCAATTACTCTTCCCTTATCAATTCTTTCACATCTACATTATCGATATGATCATAACTATTCTACACTATGCAATTATACACATCAACTAATCACATAATATTCCTATGCTCCATGGTGTTACACATAACCTATGACTCACTTTGCCTCATATAGTCTATTCTAAACTTGAACCTTTTCTCCGATTCCAACTTCTGAGTTGCGATAATCCTAGGGCATAGGTAGGCATAAGGCCACCGAAAACCCGTAGAACCCATACATGCTATACAATCAAATACAGTATCATGCAACTAATCTATAATCATCTTATAATATCATATCATATCATCACAATCCCAAGATCCGAACCTGAGATAAAATACACTTATTCTTCTCATCACATATTCATCAATAGCATCATATTATTTATCAGTTAACTCATACATATTCTTCTTTCCACGTAACTCTTATTACATACACAACAATTACAATACTCTTTTAACATTCATGGAGCTACTACAATAACTTTAACATATACATAAACACAATGATTAACACTTTACTTTAATAAGAAAATCCTCAAGAGAAAAATATTGCTTGAGAAACCACTTACTCACTATGCTGCTCTCCTGAAAAATGCAATCACTAATGAGATAAAGCAGTGAGTAAAGAATATGCTACCATATTTGTGAGGCTAGGTATCTCAAGGCTAGCTCACAAGGATGGCTCATGTTCACTTATCACTTGGATCATATACTTATATTCACAAAATGAAGGATATAAGAAACATATTAACAAATGAACTTTAACATACGAAAAGTTATGATTAATCTTTGGAACTTGGACTCATATATTTGGAATATCCACTTTAGGCATACATGATTTCTTATAATTCTTAACTTATGGACATTTGAGTCTTATAATCACATGAACATATTTTATAGTACTTTGGATTAGGGATCTTATACAATGTATCTTTAGATCAATAGTTCATATAGATTGACGTTGGTATTGCATAAATCAGATATATATATATATATATATATATATATATATATATATATATATATATATATATATATAAAAGTACTTTTAAAACTATAGAGTTCTTTGGATTTGTTGGGAGCATGTACAAGTTTACTTAATAAATCACTTAAACAAGATATATAATAATAATTCTTTAATCATATAAGATTCAAAATGGAAAATAGCATACGTCACGTATAGGATTTGGAGGTTTAGTAAAACTTATGTTCTTATACCTTCGGAAATACGTATATAAATAGAGATCTCATAATTAAATATTTATTTTCTAATAGTTTGTAAAATCAATAATTCATATATCGTAAAAGAATATTAGATTTAAAATATTAGATACTTTGAGTTTAGTATTAAAGGAAAATAATATAAGTGAAATACATATATGTATACAAAAGGGTTTTTGCGTATTCTAACTCATATAACTTTGGATAAAATGTATACTTATATGCCATAAATGTCAAGGTCGATGATATACAGGCGATTTGGTTTAGAAAGCAAATGGCACATGATTATTTTGTTTTAAGGATCAATTGGCTTAGCACTGTATTTCTCATTGTCAAATAGGGTTATATATTCATGGGTCTTTCAATCAATTGGATTTGGGATCAATGAAAGAAAGTGCTCATAACTCATAGCTTATCAATTGGTTTTAATAGAGATCATCACATGTGTTGGGGTAGAGGCATTATAGCATACCCGAAGCAGAGGTTCCCTTACAAACATGCTCTCATAACAGTAGTTGGGACAGAGGCACTTGTGGCATGTCCGAAGCATAAAGCTCCCTTGTAGTTGGGGTAGAGGCACGAATTTTGGCATAACCCAAAGCAGAGGCTCTCATGTGAGCATACTCTCATACCTGTGTACACAGTCCATATACATATCATGAACAATCAATCAATAAATGATATTTGGGTCATATGTCTTGGTTTTCATGATTCTTATGTTTCATAAGGTAGTTATAAAAGAAATATCAATATCAATAGGTTCATTTGAGGATCAATACAATTCATAACTTCAATGGTTCACTTTGTTACATAAAGGCTGAGATTTATTTAATTCATTTGGCTATCACATAAGGCTTTTCTTGACTTTGGTACAATCATATAATCATGGCATCTTTGGCAATAACATATTCATATTCAAATACTTGCACATTTAAACATATTCATGTTCATACTATATAACTTTGAAAACTCTTGAAGGAAACCTTTTAAGTAAATTCCATCAAGGAAATATCAACAATTTATGGAAATTATCTTGGAACTTATATATAGAATTTTAATTGCTCATGGATTTATTATATAATTATTTATCATTTTTAAGATTGAAGGAATATTAAACAATAGTTTACATATTTTATGCATTAAATGAAACTTGGTTCATTGAATGACATATAGCCCAAGGAGTTTGATCAATTAAAAGGATTTCATAAAATTGAACAATAGAATCAATATAATTCATGAGTCAATATGAATTACTTATAATTCAATAAATCTCATGCTTGGTAGTTCAACAATGAAAGAGGCACTATAGGCCTTAGGATTCGAATACAAATATGATAGTATATTTTCTACTCACCTCTTGCTATTCCTTTCCAATGCTTATATCACCATTTTCATGCATATAGCTCATCATTTCATTTGTTCTCTTGCCTACACATGAAATCTCATACCACAAATTAACTAAACTTCATGTATCCTTAATCTCATAATTTGATTTCTTTAATTCTAACCATAGATTCATCATTCTAAAACCTTAATAACAATTATAACTCTTAGCCATAAACAAAAATCCCCAAATCAATTCTAGGGTTCATAGTAAAATCTTCCTATCAATTAATCACTTGCATAAACATCAATATTAGCTTCTATCTAACTCAAAAAATATGCCACAACACTCTAATAACAAAACCCATAAAAAAAATTGAAGGATTAAACACTTACCCAAAATATCTCCTTCAAACTCAAATCCATATCTTCAAGAATCCATAAAGAAATCCACTTTATATCTTGTATATCCTTTGATATCTTGAGTATAAATGACTAATCTTGGCCATGGAGGAACATATATGGAGTTTAAGAGGGTTTGGGGTCGGTTGTGGTGAAGAAGATGAAGATAGAATCAAGTTTTTGCTTAAAATCCCAATCTACCTCGCTATTTATAGATCCAAATGAGTCACGGCCATGAATTTGATTGTCACGGTCATGAATTTGAGTTTCATGATCGTGACTTTGAGGCAGTAGCCAATTCGAGGTTACTCCTCAAAGTTTGTCCTAACCTTCCTTTACTTATTTTGCAATATCTTGGGATAAGCTTATCCAAATGACTTGATTCTTTTTTATATTTAAATTAGACACATAAACCTATAACATATTCAACATTTATCTTAAAATATGTACTACACAATTTATAGTGAATTTTCAAACATTGTCCTTAAATTGTGTAAGCTCACCCGAAATAGTCCCACATTCTTTGCTATAACTCATAACCTATACATCCAATTGAAAAACTGATTTACCATCATTTAGTTTACAAATAAATGAAAAATTTTCATATTTTACACCTTGTCCAATTCAGCCTCTAAAGTCATCAAAGTAAATGCATAATTTCGGACTTCCTACCTAAATAGCAATCTGAGTTAGTCCTAATCCAAGAATAATGTCCCCTCACAAGCCTCATATTTTGAAAAATGATTTATAGGCATTTATATGAGATAAAATTGTATAAGTTTTATGTTTTGTACTTTCCTTAATTCTCCCTTTAAGTCTATGAAAACGTAGGTACAAACTTCTGACCCGATAACAAGATTACATGAATTCTGAACTTAACTCTTTCAATTTAAGTTCCTTTTATAATTATAATCAATTATACTCACTCCTTCATTGCAACACTTGGTCTTCATCTAGTTTAAATGCGAAAAATTCATACTCAAACTTATGGCTTGGTACTTAATATATAATACCCATCCATACTTTTTGCATATAAGGTTAATATGTAATTGGGGTATTACAGTAATGTATTATCAACAAAAAATCTATTATGTCGCTAATATACAGACAAATTTATCATTGGTAATAATGTCGGTAAAATTTACCGACTGTATTTTCAATTGATAATTAATTAAAAAAATTAAATAAATAAATAAATTCCGTCAGTAATCCGTCAAAAAATAATAAAGTTCCAACAGATTACCAATGAAAATTAATTGAAAATTAAATAAATAAAAAAATTAATTTCATCGGTAATCTGTCGATAAATATTGAATATGAATTTTTTTTTAATTTATAATTTAATTGAATTGCAATTATATTACAATTCTCAAAGTCATAAATATAAAAGTAAAAATATTAATTTATATTAATGTAAATAATAAATACACAAAAAATAATAGTGAAAAATTTATATAAACATAACAAATTATAATATGCTAATATAAAATAAATAATAAAAAAATCTACAAGTAATATTCCATCGATAAAAAAAAAATCTAATTAACATCTGTAGTGTGATCATCGATGCCAGCCAGATCATCGAATAAATAATCATCATCATCAACACCGTCTCTTAGAACAGGCGGACGAGGAAGTTGATGCTGATCTGAAGCATGTGGTGGAGCAAGCGAAGTAGTAGGTAGAACAGCAGACTGTGATAGTAAATTAGGTGGTAAAGGTATCCCAGTGGCTGTTGATACGTTACGTAGCCACTCCCCCAAAGGTCTCAACCTCTCATCTATTTGCTTCTCCACCTCTCGCTGTATGTCCTCAGATGAAGGGGGCGATGGGGCAGAAGTACTGGCACCGGGATGTCCATAAAAATTACGGTGCCTGAGAACCAATTTTGTAAATCCTGCCCTTCATCCATCTCCCAATAGCCTGAAGGTATAACTCCCTCTCGTCAACCTGAGGTATTGCAAGAACTGCTCACGGAGGTTATTGATATTCTCTTGCATTTTATACAATATTAGTGATTATCATAATAGTATAGCATCATAAAAAATTATTAAAATTTTTAATTTAATCATTTCATTACTTACATGAATCTTCCATGACCTAGTATCAACAAACATCTACCCGTCATTCTTCTTCGTGTGTGTGCGCACGAAGACCTCAACGAGCAGAGGCTCGCGTCCCAATTGCCGAGCCTGTTAAGAATTAAAATATATTACCTAGTAAAATGAATAGCTTTAAACAAAAATTGAAAAATGAATGAAAATAATTACCATCCGTCTAGCATGCTCCTCATGGGGTATAGACCCTCCAATGTGTAAAGGCGGACCAGATCCTAGACCGCCTTTCTCTGTCTTCCTATTCTTACTAACCTGATGAGATAGCTTCTGAAGCCCGGGACTAGCCCAATGCTGATGCCATGTAATACCCCAACTATATATTAGCCTTATATGCAGTATGTATGTGTGAGGATTGCCATGTTATGAGATTGTGTGTGAATTTTTCACGAACTAAGCTAAGTGTTGTATCGGATTGAATTGGAAATGCAAGGATACCATAAATACCCGAATTCATATAGATTTATTGCTGACCATATGCATGAGTATTAGTTCATGTGTATGAATGAATAATAATTGAATTTTTTAAGGATTGAAGGTTAATTTATTAAGTGGGACTGCAGAACCTAAATCGCGCCCACGATAAGGAAGTCGCGACCATGAACAGAGAGTTGCGACCGCGACCTTTGTTGCGAAGCCGGCTGTGAACTCTTCTATCTGATTTTTGAGTTTTGATTGAAAGAGAATCGCAACCGCGACATGTGTGTAGCGACCGCGACATCCGAAGGAACAGTCACGTGAACAGTGCTATGTAGCGACTGCGACTGACATATCACGACCGCAACATCCATCGGGGCTATAAAAGGACAACAGCAACCCATTTGTGAGAAATCTAATTTTTTCTCCTTTTCTCCGACCCGAATAGCCCCCAAACCCTATCAAACTCTATATATGATTCTTTAAGGCTAAGATTAGTCTTTTATACTCAAGATATCAAAGGATATACAAGATCTAAGGAGATTTCTTCTTAATTTGGAAGATCTATTGATTTGAGGTTAAAGGGAAATCTTTGAGGTAAAGCTTCTAATCTTTGATTTTTCATTTGAGCTTTGTTTAATTAAGGTTTAATACCTAATAATGAGTTTAATAGATAATGTTTATAGCATTAATTACAAGATATGAGTTTTATTGAGCTAAATCCATAGAAACCCTAAAATGAGCAAACCTTAGAATCAAGTTTAGGTATTTTGTAAATGGTTAAGAGATAATTGATAGTTAAGAGTAAGAATTGAGAATCTATAATTAGATTTGAAGAAGACAAGTTAAAAGGTTAAGTTTACATAAAGTATAGTTAATATGTGAATTAGAATTCCATGTGTAGGCAAGAT